>JAWQEG010008123.1:10000-73700 GCA_033782935.1 Petrolisthes cinctipes | reverse complement strand
GTATTTCCCATCAACATCTCAATTAATTTAAGGACCCTGTGAACGTGTATGAGAATTGGATACTTCTGATTCCACCTGACTATGACACGAAACAAACTCCTCCCATATAGGTGGTGTTTCGTGGCTATATTTGAAGGACTCATTTACCTCCAATATCCTGACTACATCACAGGGTCCCTTAAGGGGGTTACCTGTTGTGGACAAATAATTGGAAGGCTACTGATTCTTCCAGACAATAACAGGAAACAAGATTAGTACTTCAGTTTACGAATAGGAGATCTGTTTAGTTTTCAGAAGAGTTTGGAGGAATCAGTAACTTTCCAATTTGGAAATAAAAGGTGACCCACTTAAATGTTGGTAAATCTGAAGCAACTTATTCCTCCAAACTATTCCCAGCAACAGGACACCATTATGTTTGTTCATCTGGTCCTTTTTCTTGGCATACTTTGGAGGAATAAAGGCATTCTTAATGTACCAAAAGAGTATTACCATCATCCTCCGTCCACTGACCTCCAATCTCGGGCCAAATGTGCTCTGTTTGGATTTCCTGGTATCCTCAAAACCCCTAAGAAAAGGTTGGAAGTCGGAAAAATCTTGCATTGACCATTATGACTGAGTTAAAAATAATTATGTACTGTACACTAGCGATCCAAAATATGTATCCAGGCTTGCTTCGAATATCTGATCGAGTACTAAGTGCGCTCAAACAAATATGAAAGAGGATAAGTGTTGTAATTGGTATCCTAGTTTGTCAAATTATTCGAAACTTCAACAAGACCTGGATACAAATTTTAGATTGCTAGTGTTAAAGGTGTGATAACCCATTTAGACATTAGTTTGCATCGTGAAGAGTGAAAGAGATGATAAGTACAAGTAATAGAAGGGACAGACAGATTGTATATATGTATAGTTACGTAGACATGAACTTAGACACACTTCAGACGGTCCCATTGTCAAGTATAGAACAGGACTCATCGCCTCATCACACAACAACAACATCTCATCCTACATACCCTAAGGTCAATGAGGGGGCTCCGTTTCAGGTGTATCTGTTTCATATGTCCACAACTTTGGTATATTGGAGCGCCTTGATTCATCCAAAGTTTGCCAGAAAACAGTACCAAATAAATAAAATAATGGTGGTCTGTTGTGTTGCTTGTAGTAGTTTGGAAGAGTCAGTTGCACCAGATTTACCAACACTGTACTATGCTCATAAAGAATATTTGCAATGGAAAGGTAATGAACAGAGACTGAGTGTTTGATGTACTGCAAAACATTTTACAGGATTATACGGTATGTGTAATAGGCTGAATGTGTATAGGCAAATGAGATTGAAATACCTTCTCATGAATACTGCTCTTAGTTGACTGTAAGGACAAAAGATAAACGTGGAAATCGCAGAACTCTCCCTTCACCATTCTAACCACTCTCCCAATAGTTATTTCCAAATACAAACAAGAGGGAAACTGTACTATCAGAAACAATAAATATTTTTTTCTTAATAAGGGAATTAGGAGCTTTCTTCTATTACTATAAAGAAAAGTAAAAGAAATGTACTTGTGAATTTTTTTATTATTATTTTATTTTCCTTAAATATAATTTATGCACTACATATCTCAGCATTGTCCATTATAACCTATTATGTAAACTCTGGCTTCCCCATTTTATTTCTTGGGCTTTTCTAACAAATGTATTGCAAGCCTTGATAATATAATAAACGGGTCAGTTTTGCACCCTGCTAATCATTAATATCTTCTATTTACTGAAAGAGAAGCGGTACATTTTTTTGTCAAGTAATTAAGTACACTATAAAAGAGCTTAGAATATAATGCTACGATGATGAAAAGGTTATTTAAGGGACCTTGTGGTGTAGTCAGAAAATTGGAGATAAAAAAGTCCTTCAAATATTGCCACCAAACACCACTTATATGGAAGGAGTTTGTTTCGTGGCATAGTCAGGAGGAATCAGAAGCCTCCAATTTTCATACACGATCACAGGGTTCTTAATTAAGGGGGAGATTCACTTCTTGGCAAATTGGAAGGCTACTGATTCCTCCTAACAATGCCAGAAAACAGACGCCTTGAGTGGTACTAATAGGGGGATCTGTTTCTTGGTATAGTTTGGAGGAATCAGAGACCTTCCAATTCACCAACAAAAAAATCTTCCCAGGGAGACTTGGGTAATGACCGTCAGCTACTTCCTTGACTGACTGTCCCTTTGTACCGACAGTTGGCAAAGATTTGTTTCATCAATTAAGGAGACAAATATAGCACATTGTTTTGGTAGGTAAATCTGGAGCATATGATTCCTCCAAACTATTCCAGGCAACAGGATACCATTATTTTTCTTCATCTGGTTCTGTTTCCTGGCATACTTTGGAGGAATCAAGGCACTCCACTCTATCAAAAGTATTCTAAGTACTTTACATTACCATATGACTCTGATAATAAGGATACTAAAATTTTAAGTATCATCTTCATTTAATTAAGGGAAGTTACTGATTACTTTTACATAACCATATGACTTTAATAATAGGGGGACAAAGATTTTAAATATCATCATCATCATCATTAAAGGAAGTTACTGATTACTTTTACATAACCATAATTATGACTTTAATAATAGGGGGACAAAGATTTTAAATATCATCATCATCATTAAAGGAAGTTTCTGGTTACTTTACATAACCATATGAATTTAATAATTAGAAGACTAAAATTTTAAGTATCATCATCATTTAACTAAAGGAAGTTACTGGTTACTTTACATAACCATATGACTTTAATAAAACAATTCTTTACTTACCATGCTGTATATAAAACTGTGTGAAGCTGAAAACAGATAGTTATAAAGGTTAAATAGGGAGATTCTCTTTTTGGCAAATGGGAAGGCTACTGATTCCTCCTAACTGTGCCAAAAAACAGGCACCCTCAGTGGTTCTAATAGAGGATTTGTTTGTGTCATGGAATTACTTACAGGAATCAGAGACATTCCAAACTTCACCAACATAAGAATCTCCCCTCAAGAGGTTGTTGTTTATTTGAGTTGGGTAAGGAAAAAAAATATTGAGTGTGACGTTTTTCCTTCCTTCATCAACAACAACAACAACAACAACAATAACAACAACAACACATTAAGTGGGTATATATACTATAATGTTGTTGATGAAAAATCTGGAGCAACTGATTCCTCCAAACCATTCCAAGCAACAGGATACCAATATATTTGTTCAATGGTCCTGTTTCCTGGCATAATTTGGAGGAATCAAGGCACTCCAAAGATTAGGAATAGGAGCACACAAGCACACAAACACAGGCAGGCACACACACACACACAAACAAACAAATAAACATGCATGCACAAACACAGGCACACACACACGCACACACAAATAAATAAACATGCATGCACAAACACAGGCACACACACACACTAACAAATAAACATGCATGCACAAACACACAAGCACACACACACACAAACAAATAAACATGCATGCACAAACACGGGCACACACACACACACAAACAAATAAACATGCATGCACAAACACAGGCACACACACACACAAACAAATAAACATGCATGCACAAACACACAAGCACACACACACACACAAACAAATAAACATGCATGCACAAACACAGGCACACACACACACACACAAACAAATAAACATGCATGCACAAACACAGGCACACACATACACACACACAAATAAATAAACATGCATGCACAAACACAGGCACACACACACACACACACAAACAAACAAATAAACATGCATGCACAAACACAGGCACACACACACACACAAACAAATAAACATGCATGCACAAACACAGGCACACACACACACAAAAACAAATAAACATGCATGCACAAACACAGGCACACACACACACTAATAAATAAACATGCATGCACAAACACAGGCACACACACACACACACAAACAAATAAACATGCATGCACAAACACAGGCACACACACACACACACACAAACAAATAAACATGCATGCACAAACACAGGCACACACACACACACACACTAACAAATAAACATGCATGCACAAACACAGGCACACACACACACACACACAAACAAATAAACATGCATGCACAAACACACAAGCACACACACACAAACAAATAAACATGCATGCACAAACACAGGCACACACACACACACACACAAACAAATAAACATGCATGCACAAGCACAGTGGACTAGTTCCTTCCCTTTTCCTTGTATCTCCCCCCTTCCTTCCTTGAGCATATTTTTTCCCCTTATCTCCTCAACACACACCTACTCCTTCTCCTCCACCTGCCCTTCCTTAAACCCCATTTCCATTCCCATCTCTCCTTTTATTTATATTTATTTCTTCCAGTCCTTTCAGCACACACACACACACACACACACACACACACACACACACACACACACACACACACACACACACACACACACACACACCAATTCATTTTAATTCACTTTTCTTTTATTTCACCGATTCCTTGCAAAATCCTTTCCATTTTTCTCTTCCATCTGCTGTCAATACACCCAGCTCCTTCTCTTGTGTAGTTTCCTCCTCCTCCTCCTCTTTCTACTTCTCTTCCTACTCCTCCTACTCCTGTTCACAAACGCACACCCGCATCCACACATAACACAAACACACACACACACACACACAGGAACATGCACATCAACATATACATGCAAACACAAACACACAAATATCTCTCTCTCTCTCTCTCTCTCTCTCTCTCTCTCTCTCTCTCTCTCTCTCTCTCTCTCTCTCTCTCCACCACTGTAATCCACCAAATGCCTTCTTCCTTCCTTTCTTCCTTCCTTGCCAGCTGGTAATCATGCCCCCCTGCCCTGTGATACCTCTCTCCTTCTTCCACCCTCCTGCACGCCACCCCTCTCATTTTTCACTCTCGGTCGTTCTTTTCATTCTCAAATCTTCCCCCACTCTCTCTCTCTCTCTCTCTCTCTCTCTCTCTCTCTCTCTCTCTCTCTCTCTCTCTCTCTCTCTCTCTCTCTCTCTCTCTCTCTCTCTCTCTCTCTCTCTCTCTCTCTCTCTCTCTCTCTCTCTCTCTCTCTCTCTCTCTCTCTCTCTCTTTTGCTTTATTCTGAGTAGTACCACCATTTTCTGTCCTGAATTTTTTGAGTCATTAATTAAACTTTGTGATTTTGATATAAGGAACACACACACACACACACACACACACACACACACACACACAGAGCAAAGAGGGGTGTTTCATTGATACATTCCTAGTAACAGTGTGGCCAGATGGGATGGTGATGGGCAAGGGGAGGGAGAGAAAGGTCACGAACTTGGGAGTATATTGTCAGTCCAACCAGCCAACCCCACACACACACACACACACACACACACACACACACACACACACACACACACACGGCCTATACTCCTCCTCCTCCTCCTCTTCTGGTGTTATTTTTGGACCTGTGGCTAAAAGGGACATATGGTTGTAGAGACGGAAATAGCTATGCACAGACGGGGGTGGATGTATGAAAGTGACAAATATATGTGGAAAATATATATATACATACATACATCTATAGGTACAGCGGTATATAGACGAATTTAGATCATGATATTTTCTTATATAATTTTCTATGCCTTGGTTGGTTTCACAAAATTTTCATACACAAGATAGAATGATAGATGAAGAAATTTAGATAATCATATTCACTTATAATATTCTAAGTCTTGGTTGCTTTCACATAATTTACATACTGAAGATAGAATGATAGATACAAAAATTTAGATCATCATATTGACTTATAATATTCTAAGTCTTGGTTCCTTTCACAAAATTTACATACTGAAGATAGAATGATAGATAAAGAAATTTAGATCATCATATTTACTTATAATATTCTAAGTCTTGGTTGCTTTCACAAAATTTACTTACTGAAGATGGATTGATAGATGCATAGATAATAATAATAATATGATTAGTTCCATGAAGCCTAGAATCTGGCCTTTGGTCGACGATAGTGTAGGTGTGTTGTTCTAACCTGCTTTGAAATGTAGAGAAAAATTAGTTTACATTTATGGTTGTAATATTTAACTTTCTCTTCGACGAAAAGTTCTCCTCGTTGCTCAGTTCCCATTATTTTTTTAGTCGAAGAGAAAGTTTCATAATACCAGTCATTGTACATTGGAGCGCCTTGATTCCTCCAAAGTATGCCAGGACCAGCAGATTGTTAAAAATAATGGTTTTCTGTTGTTTGGGATGGTTTGGAGGAATCAGTTGCTCCAGATTTACCACCAACAACAATGTATTATAATTATACCTCAGCAATGTGTAGAATAAAATAGTGTGTTATGACAAAAAGCAGAATTTATACACATTTCACAAATATGTATAAACTTTAGCTGGAATATCAAGGGAGTGTTTATAGCTTTGGAGGATCTATAGCTTGAGGCATTATAACACTGAGGCATATCAAAGCTCGATGGAGTAGTGTGAAATAAAAGATGAAAGCATGAAGTGTTGTCATCGGTCTCTAGGGTAAATAATACTCAATGAATAACTCAGTAACCAAAGACCACTTACACTTTTACACACATAGAGGTCGCATGGCTTGACGTTTACCTGATATTGTCACTTGTAGTTCTCTGGATGCGAGTTTTGATTTTTATTACACTTCCACGTAAAAAAGAGAGTGTTCCCTGTAAACTAAACACTTCTAAAACACTACTAGAACACCATTAATATATCACACAGTCATACAACATAACACACTACTCGACCCATTCCTTCCCTTTCCTTGTATCTCATCCCTTCCTTACTTGAATATATTTTTTCCCCTTACCTCCTCAACACACACCTACTCCTTCTCCTCCACCTGCCCTTCATTAAACCCCACTACTAACCACTACTAACTACTGACAAACATAACTACACCATAACACACTATACTAACCATTAACATACCATATATACAACACAACACAACACTATCACGCCAGTTCTATAACACAAGTATGCAAAAATATTTACTGTAACAAACGTAAACATCAACAACAACAACAACAACAATAAAACTAAAAAACACTACAACACAAACATACCACTAAGAAACACTAAACAAAAATTCACTAACATACCAGCAACTGACCACAAGCAAATGATAAATCCATGCAACATACACAATAAAAACAAACACACAAACACTTCCAACAAATTAATAACACACACACTAGTAGTAAAACACCACAAACACACACAACACAAACAAATCTAACAATCTAATAACACACAAACTATTATACCCGTCCAGGAACACAACACAAACACACACAACACAAACAAATCTAACAATCTACTAACACACAAACTATTATACCCGTCCAGTAACACACCACAAACACACACAACACAAACAAATCTAACAATCTAATAACAAACACACAAACTATTATACCCTTCCAGGAACACAACACAAACACACACAAAACAAAAAAATCTAACAATCTAATAACACACACACAAACTATTATACCCATCCAGTAACACAACAGAAACACACACAACACAAACAAATCTAACAATCTAATAACAAACAAACAAACTATTATACCCATCCAGGAACACAACACAAACACACACAACACAAACAATTCTAACAGGCCAGTAACCCACCACTAGCTGTCCAATAACATGCCACAAACACACCACAAACACAGCATAATTCCGGAGCGGTAGGCAGGCAGGCAGGGCAGGCAGGCAGGCAGGACGGCCACCCGGGACACATCTGAGGACGAATTCATTTTCAGGCGATTTTCCCTAATTAGCCTGGCGATGTGGGTAGCTTACAAAATGGCCGCCACTAGGGTTAGGCTCAACACAGTCTGCCCTGCCTGTCTCACCATCTTTGCTGTCTCGTTTTTAGTGGGAAATACCAGAGGAATAAATAACATGAAACGTGACTCATCAATGAAAACCGTAGTCTTAGGGGGCGTATGTGTGAGTATAGATTTGGGAATGAGTGTAACCTTCTCTGCTGTCTCGCTCTTAGTGGGAATACAAAAGAATACAAGGGGAATAAATACTGTACCATGAAACGTGACACATAGATGTAAACAATCGTCTTAGGGGGACGAGTTTATGAGTGTTGATATGGGAATGGGTGTAGCTGAGGATATGATATTTGGATGTGGCTACTTTTGACATGCTTCATCATAATATGTGAATCTTTGCCATCACTTGACAAATTTAGTAACTATGTCTCTTGTAAAACATAAGCCAGGATATAAAACCAAAAATACGAAATAAAAGTTTGTGAGATGCTTGTCAAACAAAATGATAATAACAGCTTAATGTTGTATCATACATTTGTTTCATTGGAGTGCCTTCATTCCTCCAAAGTATGCCAGTAAACAGGACCAATGTATAAATATAATGGCATCTTCCTGTTGCTTGGAATAGTTTAGAGGAATCAGTTGCTCCAGATTTACCACCAATAAACTCTGTACTATATACCCCCTTAAGGGACCCTGTGATCTTGTATAATGCTGGTGGCTTTTGATTCCTCCTGACTATTCCACGAAACAAGCTTCTTCAATATGGGTGGTATTTCGTGGCAATACTTGAAGGACTCATTTACCTCCAATTTTTTACTACATCACAGGGTCCCTTAAGTAAATTATATCGTTTAGGATATAATTTAATGGTCAACATATAATAATACTTAATTATAGTCAGAAAATCCATTAAATTTCTCAGGAGGTAACTGTATAAGGGGAGATTTTTATATTTGATAAATTGGAGGGGGTTCGATTCCTCCAAACAATCCCAGTAAACAAGTCACCTTAATGTTACTAATAGGGGATCTGTTTCGTGGCATAGTTTGGGGGAATCAGAGACCTTCCAGTTCACCAACAAGAGAATCTCCCCTTAAGGACCCTGTGATGTAGTCAGAAAATTGGATATAAATGAGTCCTTCAAATATTGCCACGAAACACCACCTATATGGAAGGAGCTTGTTTCGTGGCATGTTCAGGTGGAATCAGAAGCCTCCAATTTTCATACACGATCACAGGGTCCTTAAAGGAAATTAGTTCTGCATGGTGAGAAGGGCTAAGTAAGTGGCTGGGAAGGTATCATAATTATTAGTCAGATAATTTTATGCCTCTCAATTTTAATCACAACCAAAAGGGGTAAACACTAATAATTAAAGAGGTGATTTGTTAGGGGTGAGATGGAAGGCTACGAATTCCTCTTATCTATGGCAGAAAACACACCATTTTAGTTATAATATACCAGTTGGAGAGTATTGCTTTTCTGGTATCTTTTCAGAGGATTACATACATACACTCCAATTTCACTCCACACAGACCAAACTACCCCCCTTCCTCCCTCCTCCCCCCATATATGAGGTTATGGGTAAGCAGTCCAGAGCAAAGAGTTCCCATGCATAACTCCTGAGGAAACTAAAACGAGAAATTCCGGTTTATATCCCAAGGTGCACTTACCATGGGACCTGCCAACCTGTCTGCCTCTATGTATCTTTGTGTGCCTGCTTGCCTGTCTACCTGATTGCTTGCTGGTCTGCCTGCCTGCTTGCCTGTCTACCTGATTGTTTGCTGGCCTGCCTGCTTGCCTGTCTACCTGATTGCTTGCTGGTCTGACTGCCTGCTTGCCTGTCTACCTGATTGCTTGCTGGTCTGACTGCCTGCTTTCCTGTCTACCTGATTGCTTGCTGGTCTGACTGCCTGCTTGCCTGTCTACCTGATTGCTTGCTGGTCTGCCTTCATGTATCTTTGTGTGCCTGCTTGCCTGTCTACCTGATTGTTTGCTTGTCTGTCTGCCTGTATGTTTTTGTCTGCTTACCTGCCTGTCTGCCTGCTAGCCTGCCTACCTTTCTGTCTGCCTACCTGTCTGTCTGCTTACCTGCTTTTCTGCCAGCCTGTCTGCCTACCTGTCTGCCTACCTGTTTGCCTTTCTGCTTACCTGCCTGTCTACTTACCTACCTGCCTGTTTACTTACCTGCCTGTCTGCCCACCCCTACAGAGAAACTATACTAAACTCTCTCTCTCTCTCTCTCTCTCTCTCTCTCTCTCTCTCTCTCTCTCTCTCTCTCTCTCTCTTGTTCCTCCTTCACACTTCTAAAACCCTTCTATTACTAACACCATAATCCCATACCACTGATGTATGTTTGTACGTACTTCTATTAAAAACATTCTATTCCATATATAAATCTCTGAGTCCTCTCGGGAACTCAAACACTACTACTCTCTCTCTCTCTTCAGTCACGCTCAGTCTCATCCATACACATTCTTCCCTGCGTTGCATATACACATCTCTCACACATAAAACTCCAGGCCTCGATTCACTGTTTACCCAACTAAGAATCTCTCATGCATACCAAGTCCATTGTGAATTTTCAGTAGAAGCCTAAATTGGAAATAGATTGCACCTGTTCCCTTTCTCTTTCAACTATTTTTGTATCGTCAGAAATTAAAGGACGATGAATGACAGTAGTGGTGTGGAGATTGATCATGAGCAGAGAAAGCTACAATAGCCTGTGTTTGTTTGATATAAGCTTTACCATTACTGTGTAGTCGTTTAATTAACATAGATTAAATCCCATTAACTGTACGAGTGTCATTATATATATAGATAGCAGAGAACCACACAGAGCTTAAGGGGTTTGTATACTTTTTGAAGCACCTTGATTCCTCCAAAGTATAAGCCAGGAAACAAGACCAGAAGAACAAGAATAATGGTGACCTGTTGCTTGGAAATGTTTGGCGGATTCAGTTGCTCTAAATTTACCATCAGTGTAACACCACCTTTAGTTATAGCAGATGAAAGAAGAGGAGGTGCAGCAACATATACGTCTCATTGTAGTGTGTGTGTGTGTGTGTGAGTGTGTGTGTGTTTGTGTGTGTGTGTGTGTGTGTGTGTGTGTGTGTGTGTGTGTGTGCTGTGAAAGTGTGAGTATGTGTATGTGTGCTGTGAAAGTGTGAGTATGTGTATGTGTGCTGTGAAAGTGTATGTGTGTGTGTGTGTGTGTAGTAATGACATATAGTGTACAATTTCTGTGTTGTGACTAATAGTGGAGTGTTGGTGTGCAAAATGGCCGACAGAGGGTAACGAGTAATATTATGGTAAAATGGCAGCCACCCACATCACTGTAATTCGTTTTGATGGAAATTCTGGTAATTAGCAAAAATTAAAAGTGTTAGTGCTTATTAGCTAATCCAATAACCCTGTGTTTATCAAAGATTGTTTACTTGGTCAATCAAGACTCATCAATGTGGTTTATATTGCTAATCTATAACACAATCTTCTTCTTCTATAACACAATACAAAGTTATATTTATCTGTCATCGTCATGCTTGTATTCTCAATGGACACAGCTGACATTATTTCTCTGCATGATAAAAACATATGCTTCTTTCATCATGAACATCAATACTATTACTTATGTAGCTCTGTCTACGTCAGTGCAGCATTACCACTTGATATTCGTTCTTTACAAGGTCACCCACTCATGCACAGATCAATAACCAAACTTGTTTTGCAGACCAGTTATGGAGCCACGCCCGGTACTGTTCCATGTTCCCTTAGTCACACAGGTCCGTAAATATAGGGGAGACGAGGAAAGTTATTTATCATCAGACCCTATATACAATTTCTTTAAGGACCCTGTGATCGTGTATGAGAATTGGAGGCTTCTGATTCCTCCTGACTATACCATGAAACATGCCCCTTCCCTATAGGTGGTGTTTCGTGGCAATATTTGAAGGACTCGCTTACCTTCAATATTCTGACTATATCACAGGGTTCCTTAAAAGTGAGAGTGTCAGGAGTTTGGAAACTATATTTGTATTGTAGCTTAGCGAACCTGTTTCTGTGTAGGAATTATTATCAAGTAGAAACTCTTACAAAACAGTATTAAAAAATTTTCAGAGTTGTTTGAAGAGACAGGAAATTCAAAGATTCATTATTTGTGGATATACAATGATTCTAGTGACTATTCTGATACACATGTAATACTTGTCATATCTCTTTTTTGCTTTATTTTGAGTCCTTAAAATACCGACGAACTTATTTCTTGGCAACTATATTTTAATTCAAGTTAATGATTCTTACATAGAGAAAGAACATCCTTGCTACAGGAACTCTTTCGAATGATTAGACTGGTAGCAAATATTTACACTCTATTATTATATTTAACCTGACAAATAAGTATAGGCTACCAACTTCTCATTATATGTACTGAATGTTTAGGTTAAAGTAATGGAATCCAAGATAAATTACACGAAATATTTACACAGCTAGTTATTTCTCTGTAACTTATAAACACTGAAATGTACTCGACACATATGCATGCCTATAGGTCACAACAATACTTAGAAGGGAGACCGTACTGTACATTCTTAATTAAGGGAGTAATTCGCTTTTGTTACATTGGAGTGCCTTGATTCCTCCAAAGTATGCCAGGAAACAGGACCAGAAGAGCAAAAATAATGGTGTTCTGTTGCTTGGAATAGTTTGGAGGATTCAGTTGCTCCAGAATTACCAACACAAACTTCCCCCTTAAGACCGTCTAGAAAAACAATAAAGTCTAGATGTTCTGTAGACAATGTTGGTAAATCTGGAGCAACTGAATCCAACAAAGTCTTCCAAGCAACAGAACACCATTATATTTGTTCATCTGGTCCTGTTTCCTGGCATACTTTGGAGGAATCAAGGCACTCCAATGTAACAAAAAAAAATTACCCCCTTAAGAACCCTGTGATCGTGTATAAAAATGTATGGAGGCTTCTGATTCCTCCTGACCATGACACGAAACAAACTCCTTCCATATAGCTGTTTTCTCGTGGCAATATTTGAAGGACTTATTTATCTCCAATTTTCTGACTACACCACAGGGTCCCTTAACACTATATTTTGTCTGTATCCTGTTAATTCTTCCTTTCCTAATGTATATAGTGAGGATTCATCATATGGATCTCATGCAGTTGCTATTTTTCATTCATCTCTTTGGTGACTTAATCATGTTTCTTAGTAATTATTAATCACAACATTTCGTTAACGGGACATCATTTTTTTGTTGGTGAATTAGAAGGTCTCTCATTCCTCCAAACTGTGCCACGAAACATATTCACCCATTAAAGTAGCATTAAGGGGATAGTATATTTTTGACAGGTTGATTCCTCCAAAGTATGCCAGGAAACAGACCCAGATGATAAAAACTATTGGTATCCTGTTGCCTGGAATAGTTTGGAGGAATCATTTGCTCCAGATTTATCAGACCCCCTTAAGGTCTTCTAATATCTGGCAAAGGTTAGTAGAATTACAGACCTTCCAATTCACCAACAAGAGAATCTCCCCTAAGGACCCCCGTGATGTAGTCAGAAAATTGGAGGTTAGCGAGTCCTTCAAGCATTGCCACGAAACACCACCTATATTGAAGGTGCTTGTTTCGTGGCATAATCAGGAGAAATCAAAAGCCACCAGGTCTCATACACGATCACAGGGTCCCTTAAGGTGGTAATTCTTTTTTGGTACATTGGAGTGCCTTGATTCCTCCAAAGTATGCTAGGAAACAGGACCAGGTTAGGCAAAACAATGGTGTTCTGTTGCTTGGAATAGTTTGAAGGATTCGGTTGCTCCAGATTTACCAACACAGAACTTCCTCCTTAAGCAAATGTCCATCACCATCATCCTGCATGTCTCTAACTCACACAGAAATGTTCACCTCGTTACGTCTTTCAAATTGTGTCATTCTATCCTACATGTCGCTTCATTTCGTCATTCACATCGTCCCTTCGTTCTGAATGTCATCTTTTCCTTTATTAACATCGTCTCTCCTTCTTAAATATCATCTCCTTTCGTCACTAACATCGTCTCTCCATTCTAAATGTCATATACTTTTTTAACTCACATCGTCTCTCTATCCTAAACATCATCTCTTTTCGTCACTCAAAATGTCCCTCCTTCCTAAAAAATCCTCTCCTTTCGTCACTCAAAATGTCCCTCCTTCCTAAAAAATCATCTCTTTCGTCACTCACATAGCCTCGTCCTTTTAGCCAGGTAATATTTTCAATTCGTCCCTCGTATATTGGCAGTACACTTCGTCACTCAAACCTCCATCCTGCATAACTCTGTCCCCAGGGATCTGTTGTGTCTCGTCCTCTTCCATGTATTGAGTGAGTGAGGTGGACATATATAATTCATCTTGTGCCAGGAATCATGACCCGTGCTTCGAAAATCTGTTGGACTGTGACCCATGTTACCGGTGGTGTCGAGAGTCTTTCCCATTTTTCACCAACCTTCTCTTATTTTTTTCTTTTTGTGTGTGTGTGTCCTGGCTCTGAATATTGCGCACAGAAAAGGTAAGAGAGAATGAGAGAGAGAGAGAGAGAGAGAGAGAGAGAGAGAGAGAGAGAGAGAGAGAGAGAGAGAGAGAGAGAGAGAAAGTCTGAGAGAAAAGAAAAAAGCCAGAAAGAATGAATATACATGCAGAAAGATTAATTAAGAGAGAATGCAAGAGACAGAAACTAGATTAATTGAATGCAAGGTAGGTAAATGTGTGTGTGTGTATGTGTGTGTATGTGTGCCTTCTAGAAAGCTGACTGGACAGACGTGGGCTTTCAATCCGCCGAAGATTAACTTGGATTGCGACATAAATTGCTTCCTATAGTTGGTGTCTTTCTCTTTTTTTTCCATTTTCGTTCATTTGTTCTCCCAGTCACAGATTGTCCTGTGAATCCTGTGCACGACTTGTCTTACTCTGCAATGATTGGTCTCCTGTGTTTTCAATATCCTGTGCAATTAGTTTATCTCAGTGCATTGGGTATCTTAAAAACATCGTAGTACAACAAATTTTAGCATTTTTTTAATATCCTGTGCAATTACTTTATGAAAGTAAATTTATCTTTAAAATAGCACAGTATAACAGTTTTAGCACTTCGCATCTGACACGCAATGTACACAACTCTACAAAGATAGTACATGTAGTGGAACACATAATATAATTGTTTTATGTACACCATAGTGCCAAAATATTCCATTAACATACCATAAACACATTTTATTTTTATTTTTTATTTTTTTTATGCTGGGAAGATAGATAGATGCCTTGGACCCTGATTAAAGATGCCTTTTAATTAAGTTTGGAAACTATTTCGTTCAAGTTAAGGTTAGGTTAGGTTAGGTTAGGGTCCGGTTTGTCAATGAATGTTTGGAAGCGATAGCATTCGTACAGAATTTATCTCTTGTTACTTATTTATACCTGTGTTGAACGTGAGCTCAGGTGATGCTCCCTCTCTAAACGATATTCCACACTGGTATGCATAAAGTTAAACATTCACAAACACAAGTGAGTGAAACTTTTAGTCTAATCCCATTTTCACCCTCATCCTCATCCTACTACTTACACTCCCTCATTCTACTTACACCCCCTCATCCTACTTACACCCCCTCATCCTATTTACACCCCTGCATCCTACTTACACCCCCTCATCCTACTTACACCCCCTCATCCTACTTACACCCCTGCATCCTATTTACACCCTTCATCCCACTTACACGCCTCATCCCACTTACACTCCCATATCTCATTTACACACACCCTTTCACCTCACTTACACTCCCTCATCCCACTTATATCCCACATCCTATTTACACCCCCACATCCCACCTACACTCCCTCATCCCACTTACATCCCTCATCTTTCACCCCACTTACACCCAGACCTCCCTCATCATCCCACAAACACCCCCTTACCATTCATCCCACCTTCAATTTATAGAAAACCAACTGCTTGTATTATTTTCTTTTAAATAACTATCGATTCAATAAATAAGACAGTGTTTAGGTTAACCAGCAAATCACTTAATTAAAGGGTAGTAAAGTGTTGGTAAATCTGGAGCAACTGATTCCCCAAACTATTCCATGCAACAGGCCACCATTATTTTGGCTAATCTAGTCATGTTTCTTGGCATACTTTGGAGGAATCAAGGCGCTCCAGTGTAGGCTACCAAATGTATACGATCCCCTTAAGGCCATGGGGGTTTTAGAGGGACACTGTGAGTTATAGAGGGAGGGAGGGAGTCAGACATCTCAAGGTCGGGTAGGGAGGGAAGGCTATATAGAAACTGTCTACGTGTTGGCAGTGCTCACATTTTCCTATTAGTTTGCGCGAATAGATAGATTTTTTGACCGGTTCTATTGACTATATTAAGGAGCCTGTGATCGTGTATGATAAATGGAGGCTTCTGATTATTCCTGACAATAACACGAAACATGTTACTTCCATGTAGGTGGTGTTTTCGTGGCAATATTTGAAGGACTCATATACCTCCAATTTTCACACAACTACTGTACATCGTCGGGTCCCTTAAACACCTGATAATACTTGCCTTATCAATATATCATCTTGTCTGTTATCTTCGTCTAGTATTCTCTGCCCCATATTTGCTATGATAAAGGCAACTATGTATACTCGCAATTCAAAATATGTATCCATGCTTGCTTCGAATAGCGTGATCGAGTATTAAGCGAGCTCAAGCAAATATGAAACAGGATAAGCGGTTTAATTGGTTCACTAGTAAGTCAAATGATTCGAAACTTCAACAAGACCTGGATACGAATGTTGGATTGTGAGTGTACAGTAGAAGTGCCATATGGGGTAGATAAGGAAGTATTATGATTGTACAAGGGCATAATGTAGTTTATTCTTGCACTAGAAATACCTTTGAGGATTAATATCTTTCACATTCAAAGCATCAGAGAAGGAAAGCTGGAGATAAAGTAATAAAATCCACGAGTGTCAGTAATTAAGTTAGTAAGTTAGTAATATAAGGCAATACATCCATCCAGTGCTTGCCTACGTGTGAGGTTGTTCACTTCTATGAGTTCGTTTGTTGACCTTGACTTTATCTCCACACAAACGTACACATTATATTACTTTCTAAAATTCACATGAGCATCGGATGTGAAACGTAGTCTACCTTATCAACAATATTTTTACACATCTCTGAAAGTCATCATTGACCATAAATGATAAAAATAACCTGGTTTAATTGTAGTTAATATCCGCCAGAATCAACTTGGAGCATCTTTGACTTACCTATTCCTCAGTCTCCTCACAACCTCCATAGAAGCAAGTGTGTGGGGGTGTGAGGAAGGCTATAGAAATGTCTTGTTTGTTTGTGAGTGAGTGAGTGATTGAACCGGCACGATACACGTTTTATTGTAACTTATTTTAACTGTTCGTATATACAAATGTGTGAGAAGAGGTTATTATTTTTTTTTTTTTTTGAGGTGGAGTTTGTGAAAAAGATCAACAAGACTTCTGTTAACAGGTTGGTGGTGCACGTGTTGTTGTCTTTGATGTTCAGCCAGGGTGGTGATTCTCCCATTACATACATTCACTTTCTTACTTAAGGGACCCTGTGATGTAGTGAGAAAATTGGAGATAATTAGTCCTTCAAATAATGCCATGAAACACGCACACCTACTGTATATCGAAGGAGCTTGTTTCGTGGCATGATCAGGAGGAATCAGAAGCCTCAAATTTTCATACACGATCACAGGGTCCTTAAGGGAATTCAATGTAGAATATTTTGATGTCAACTGAGTGTCCTGGGCATGCTGAGAATACTGGATAAAATGTAACCGGTATGAATTAAGTTATAAGTACACGTAAGATTTAAAACACGTGATATCGCCACCCATACACCCTGTCTTACACTCCCACACCCTGTCTTACACTCCCACACCCTGTCTTACACTCCCACACCCTGTCTTACACTCCCACACCCTGTCTTACACTCCCACACCATGTCTCACACCCCCACACTCTGTCCTACACCCCCACCTCTTGTTTCACACCCCCACACTCTGTCCTACACCCCCACCTCTTGTTTCACACCCCCACACTCTGTCCTACACCCCCACCTCTTGTCTCACACCCCCACACTCTGTCTTGCACCCCCCCCTCTTGTCTCACACCTCCACTCCCACCCTTTGTCTCACACCTCCACCCTCACTCCCTGTCTAACACCTCGACCCATACCACCACTACCCTGTCCCACACCATCACTACCACCACACTCACCACCATCAGCCTCACACCTACACTTTTCATAAACCACCAGTTACATGCATGGTTCACTCACCTCCTCCCCATAACCCACACCACTACCACCATCAATTGCCTTCCTCATTAAGGGGGTATATAGCACATTGTTTTGGGTAGTATATCTGGAGCCAATGATTCCTCTAAACTATTCCAGACAACAGGATACCATTGTTTTTCTTCATATGGGTCTGTTTCCTGGCATACTTTGGAGGAATCAAGGAGCTCCAATCTATCAAAAGTATACCATGCCCTTAATGTAGAGAGTACTATTGAAGGTCATGATTATTATTCAGTAACATACGATACTCTAAATTTTTTGGTCTAGTTATTGGTTTGGCACAATGTTTTGATACCTAACATCATACAGCCATATTTACACCTGTTTTACACCTTTTTCTCTGTATATGTAGGTTTCTTCGTATCAGCTAATATTAACATTAGATTTAGTTGGGTTCCTCTTATTGGAAAAGGATTCTTCTAACAGGCATACAGGTGGTCGAGTTTCCTTTCATGAACACTTTCAAATACTGACACATGAGTTCTTTGGTACAGTACTTCGGCTCAAGATATAATGAATGTAATAATTTAAATATCGTATGATTCCACATGCTCGTAATACTAGACCCAACCTTATGCTGTTATCTTTAAAGAAAAAAATGGTGAAATCTCTCCACAGATTTCTAAAATCCTAGTCATAATCCCACATCTATAAAATGCACACTCTTCTACACATTCATAAGCTGTAGACAAATCCACACATTCATTAACTCAGACGTATGGACACATCCTTAATCTGTGGGTACAGTTTCGTTCAGAATTTCGTGTTACAGTGGCTGTGGTGGATGGGAAGCTCACTAGTGCTGCTTTCTTGTCACAGGTCATTTCATGGAACCTAATGGGTCTGGGATGCCATCACAAGGCTTTACTTTCAGGCTTATGTTTGTGTACGAAATCTTGAGTACTGGTCAACTCTGAAATACACTACTGCCACCCATCCTCCTTTACTCGTACTGTGCACTTATGCATGATTCTGAATACTGGTCAACTCTGAAATACACTACTGTCATCGATTCATCTTATCCTCTTTACTACAACTTATAAAATTTAATCTTGAAACGCAACATGATTTGTTACTTCCAAAACTCTTTTGTTTACTTCACACATGAGGATATCAAAATATCCATACCCTCGAATACCTTCCTCACATTGCCATACTTGAAGCCTAGTTTATCTTTGTAATCTAATTAATTATAAGTCAAATAAGAGGATACGTATTCTCTTCATAAACTTGAGGGCTACTGCTTCCTCCAAAGCATGCCTTAAAACAGATCTCCCATTACAGGAACATTCGAGGTCGTCTGTTTCCTGACATAATTTGGAGGAATCTGTATCTCTCAAATTTACTAAAAGGAGGTTCTTCTTTTAAGCAATCAATTATCTGATCACTTAAGGGAGATTCTCTCTGGTCAGCTGGAGCACCTTCACTCTTCCAAAGTATGCCAGGGAACAGGACCAGATTAACAAAAAATAATGGAGACTTGTTTCTTGAATTATTTTAGATAAATCAGTTGTTCAAGATTTACAAGCTCAGTGCTATCCCCTTAATAATTTTTTTCTTTCTTTTCCAGGTTAGTGTCAAGGCTGGTGATGGCAGGTGTTGCTACTCTTGTCTCGTCACTGAACATGGAGGGGGTGAGTGTTTGAGATTATCAGTCTTGCAGTCGTGAATTCTTTGGTTTCGTGTGTCGTGCAGGAAAATTTCTGTGATCCCCTCGTTAGCAAAATTCCCCATGCTCTTTGTTACAAAATTATAGTAACTGAAGCTGTGATGTGTCTTTGTAATCAGTTTCTAATTAATAAGTCTACGGCTGTAATGTATATTTCCTGTAATGTTTATCTTCACAGACGTCATAGAGACATTACCTTACCTGCTCATCTTGGTTTCATTTCATTGTTTTGCCTTTTTCTATTCAGGACTGCAAGACACTTATAGTACTTTTAATTTTCTTAAGGAAGTAGTACAGTGTTGGTAAATCTGGAGCAATTTATTCCACCTAACTATTCCATTCAACAGGCCTCCATTATTTTTGTTAATCAAGTCCTGTTTCCTGGATTACATTGGAGGAATCAAGGCTCACTAATGAACCAAAAGAATCCTATCTCCATAAGGGGAGAATACACTTTTGGTATATTAGTATATTGATTCCTCCAAAGTATGTCAGGAAACAAGACCAGACTAACTAATATAATGGTGGTCTGTTGCTTGGAAAAGTTTGTAGGAATCAGTTGCTCCAGATGTATCAACACTGTATCTTCCCCTGAAAGAGATGCACACTGGTGGTCAATTTGAAGAGGCTACTGAATCCTCCAGACTTGCCCAGGAGACAGGCTACCTTAGTATACGAGATGGGGATTTGTTTTGTTAGATAGTTTGTCCAATCAGTAGACCTTCAATTTGGACACACGAGAGCATCATCATCATCAGTGTTTTATGTGTACAGGCAAAACTTAGGCTCGTGCTGTGGTTGTAGTAATTAATAACAACTTCATTTAGACTTTTAGAGGAATATGTTTGGATTTTCTTAGTTTCATCTTTGTTTATTTTATTTTCACTAAACATTATCAGGTCTTTTAAGGATATGTTTTTGTCCTCCAAGGTATATATATATATGTGTGGTTATAAAATGACCAGACAACGTGGCTTATAATGTATGTATATGGAGAAAATTCGTGCCTTTTACTGTATTATGTTTTCTTTTGCACAACAATTATCATTCTTTTGTAATATTGGCAGGAAGTTAGTTCGTATACCTTCTACTGTATTACCTTCTCTTTTTACACAACCATTTTCATTGTCCTGTGTAAGTAATGGTGGGATGGCTTGTGTGATATGTGTTATTGCTCGTGTGTGTTTATCAGTCTGCTTAGTTTATATCTGGACTGAAAAGCAACAGATTAAGTCTTGGAAACGAGGCTTTTCCGGTGGTGGCATGAAGAATTTCTCGTTACGTGGGTGATGCTTTAAAGGTTTTATATATTCCTACTAGTACCTGTATGCTGTAAGATATTAAATTCCACACAGGTTAGACAGGAGTACGATGCTAAATGAATACCGTACGTCAGTTATATTGAGTGTACCGGTACTATATAAAATCAGTCTTTCTTGCACCATACTATACCGAATTGGGAACACTCTGTATATTTGATAAGTACTGTTTGTTATCTTCCCACCAGGTTAGTGTCAATTACGAGTACCTATGTAGAATTCCTTGAGAAAGAATTTGATATATCATTGATTAGTTTGAGTCTCAGAATAAACCTAGACTATATGTAACTAAGAATATTGTTTCATCTCTGTATAATATTGTGAGTGTATACAGTGAGAGTTGTGTATTACTGAAAATATTGTGAGCATGTATAAAAAATATTTGTGTGTTTTTGGAGTAGAGTGATTTATACAAGAAGAAAGGAAGGTAGGTAGGTAGACAGACAGGTGGGTTGGAAATCAAACAGAAAAGAAAATAATGTGAACATAGTGAACATATATAAATATATAAGTGTGATTATAGATTAGAAAAAGAAAATGTATATATGTATAAGTGTGTTTATGAAGTAGTGAACAATACAGGCAGACGGACAGACAGGCATTCAGGCAGACAGACAGGCAAACAGGCACACAGACAGACAGACAGACAGACAGACAGACAGACAAACAGACAGACAGGTGTGTAAGACATCAAGTAGTAGCTGTGGTGGTGGTGGAGGAAGATACGATATTGCCTCGGGAACAGTTTGTCTAATCTCTTGTCAAGGGGAAGGGGAGCGACCGAGGGAGACGCCGAGGAGGAAAATATGATAGAGTGGGAGACGTGAATGAGGCCAGGCGAGGGGATAAGAGACAAGTTAGCAGGGGAGGCTGGCTGAGAGAGTCGTGGGAGAGATAGGCAAAAGGAGAGAGAGAGAGGGTTTAGTGAATTTGCCAGGGTATTCATGATATCTCTCTCTCTCTCTCTCTCTCTCTCTCTCTCTCTCTCTCTCTCAAATATTTATGCTTATCTATTCTCTCTCTATTCATGCTTATCTATTCTCTCTCTTTCTTTATATTTATGCTTATCTATTCTCTCTCTTTCTCTCTCTATATTTATGCTTATCTACTTTCTCTCTTTATATCTATGTTTATCTATGCATGAATCTATATATGTTATTCTCATTGTCTGCGTTAATCGCCTATTTTCGTTCCTTCTGTCTCTTATTTTGTCATTTTTCTCGATTCTCTCTCCCTCCTTCTGTATCTCTGTTTCCCTCTTTCGTTATGTCCATCTTTCTCCCTTCCTCACTCTTTATAGTTCTTTTTATTTTCAGTCCTTATCTGCCTCGATTTCTCTCTCATTTCTCGTTCTATTAATGTCTCGCCACATCATTTTTTTTTGTTATCTCTTGTTATTTTCAGTACATCCCTACCAATTTCCATCTTTCTCCTCCACTCTGGGTATTCTCTACATGTTCTTCGTTCTTTGTTTATTTTGATACTAATTCTTTATTCTTATTTCTTTATTCTTTATTCTTATTATTTTATTCTTTATTCTTATTCTTATTATACTATTTCCTTTCTTGCATACTTCTTCCCTCTTTCGTCCTATTTCTCCCTGATATTGATATTGTGTTACCCCTCGTTTAGGTTTAGGCAATGACAGACAGATATAGACGTAGATAGACAGGCAGGTAGACAGACACAGATATAGACGAATAGACAGACAAAGACACAGGCAGACATACATAGATAGATACATGTAGACAGAGAAACAGTAAAGGTATTGGCAATGACAGACAGATAGACAGATGTAGACATAAATAGACAGGCAGGTAGACACACAGGTATAGACAAATAGACAGATATATACAGACTGACATACATGCATAGTTAGACACATGTATAGACAGAAAAACAGTAAAGGTATTGGCAATGACAGACAGATAGACAGATATAGACATAAATAGACAGGCAGGTAGACAGACACAGATATAGACAGACTGACATACATACATAGATAGACACATGTAGACAGAAACAGTAAAGATATTAGCAATGACAGACAGATAGACAGATATAGACAAATAGACAGGCAGGTAGACAGACACAGATATAGACAAATAGACAGACTGACATACATGCATAGATAAGCACATGTAGACAGAAACAGTAAAGGTATTGGCAATGACAGACAGATAGACAGATATAGACAGGCAGGTAGACAGACACAGATATAGACAGACATAGACAGACTGACATACATACATAGATAGACACATGTAAACAGAGAAACAAACAGACAGACACAGGGAAAAAGTGCAGCAGTGTTTTTAATATAATCAACCATCACCTGAGACCAAGCGAGGCAGGTGTGTAATGAGCGGTGCGGGAGGCTGAGGGAGAGTGGGAGAGGGAGAGGGAGAGGGAGAGGGAGAGGGAGGGAGAGAGTGAGAGGAGGCCGCTGGTCAATTGTACAAAATGGCGGTGCATAATACGGCCTTATGAGGGGGTAATTTTTCACTCTTTTCTCGCTATGTTTTTGCCTTTCCTTCACTCTGTCTTGGGTTTTGGGGGAGTGTGTGTATGTGTGTGTGTTCCAGTGTGTGTGTATGTGTGTGTAAGGGTACTGGTGTTGTGTTGTTGTCCGCTATAAGGGGTGTATTTTATAGCCAGGAGGTGGTGGTAGGGATGATAGGTAGGTAGGTAGGTCTGAGCTGCTTAGACCTACTGTACCAAAAGCAAATGGCGGGTGAGGTGTGACAGGTGAAGTGAGGTGTGACAGGTGGGTATTACAGGTGAAGGTTGGGTGGGGAAATAATGAAGATGAATGTAGGGAGACGAGGAGGAGTGGCTGTGGGGGAGGAAAGGGAAAGAGAAGTGAATAAAGAGAAGATGTGGGGAGGTGAAAAGGAGAGGAAAGGAGGAATAGATAAATAAAAAAATGTAAGTTAAGGAGTGGGGAGACGAGAAGGAGTGGATGTGGGGAGGAAAGGGAAAGAGAAATGAATAAAGAGAAGATGTGGGGAGGTGAAAGGGAGAGGAAAGGAGGAATAGAGGGATAAAATAAAGGAGGGGGATAGCTGTAGGGAAACAAATAAAGGGAGGATGTGGGTAGGCGAATGGGAGAGGAAATGAGTAATAGTTGTAGGAAAAAAAAGTAAGGGAAGGCGTGGGGAGTGGCTGTGGGGAGGAAAGGAGGGATAGCTGTAAGAGAAAATAAGGGTGATAATGGGGAGATAAACTAGGAATAAGTAGGTGTAAGAAGTAAGTAGATATGGGAAGACAAGAGTAGGAGTCTAACTGGGTATAGAGCAGAAATGGAGAGACAAATTTAGAATGTAGGTGTGTGGAGAAACGTAAAGGGATGAGCTTGGCAGACGAATGAGTTTTGGAGGTATATATAGAGAAACAAAATTGGAACAAGGAGTGATGGATAGATGGGTGTGGTGGGGTGTTGTTGTTGTTGTTGGAAAGATAGAAATTGTATGCAGGGGTGAATGAAGTGCTAAATGATGAGAAAGTGGTGGTGGGGAAGATGTGGTGGTGGTGGAGGGGTGGGATGTGGGAATGAAAACAGGTAGTGATGAAGACACAGGTTTGGGTACTTGAGAGGAAGGTGTTTGGTGAAGGTGACATATTTTTTTAGGGGTAGGGTATACAGTGTTGGTAAATCTGGAGCAACTGATTCCTCCATACTATTCCAAGCAACAGAACACCATTATTTGTGTTCATCTGGTCTTGTTTCCTGGCATACTTTGCAGGAATTAAGGCACTCCAATGTAACACAAGTGAATTACCCCCTTATGGTGTTGATGATGAGAAAGAAAAGTTATGGTGAAACAGGTAAAGATGAGGAGGACCAGTGTTATTATAGTAAAGTTGGTTGTAAAGTGAAGTTTGTTGTGTGGTGATGATGAGACAGGTATTGATGAAGACATAGTTTGGGTACTTGAGAGGAAGCTGTTTGTTGAAAGTGACATTTTAAGGTATTGATGGTGAGAAAGAAATAATATGGTGAAACAGGTAAAGATGAGCAGGACTAATGGTGTTACAGTGAAGTTGGTTGTAAAGTTGAAATTGGTGGTGTGATGATGATGATGAGACAGGTAGTGATGAAGACATAGTTTGGGTACTTGAGAGGAAGCTGTTTGTTGAAAGTGACATTTTAAGGTATTGATGATGAGAAAGAAATAATAAGTTGAAGTTGGTTTGGTGATGAATAAAATGCGTTTACCATTTAAGAGCTTTAATGTTGGAGTCTTATTGTTTGAAAGACTATACACATTAATTCTTGTAAAAATCTTTCAGTGCACATTAAGGGTTTATAATTTCATTTATTGGAAGAACATTTTGAAACTTTTCAACTCATCAGATTAATATAGACCTTAAAATTAAATATTAATTAACAGAGTTTACTGAGGTAACTAATAGTGTACTGATTCTATTGGGCATCTCTCTTGAAGCTAATGTTAACAATCTTGTAGTATATTTATTAAAGGGAAATGTTTCTTGTTGGTGACTTGGAGGGCTACTGATTCCTCTGCTCTATGCCAGGAAACAGACGACTTTAATGTGTCTAATTAGGGGATCTGTTTCTTGGCATAGCTAGGAGGAATCAGAAGCCCTCCAGTTTATTATCAAGCTTGAGTTTCGCCCCTTAAGGTTCAATGTATTGTTTGTGTGAAAGGGTTGCTTACGTTGCTTAGTGTCTTTCATTTAATTGCTCAAGAGTCTATATATCCATTACTCTTTAGGGGAGAGTACTGTGTTGGTAAATTTGGAGCAAGGTGTTCCTCCAAACTATTCCAAGCAACAGGACACCATTACTTTTCTTCATTTAATCCTGTTTTGGGAGGAATCAAGGCGCTCTAATGTATCAAAAGTATATTATCTCTTTAAGGGGGAAGTTTTGTGTTGGTAAATCTGGAGCAACTGAATCCTCCAAACTATTCCAAGCAACAGAACACTATTATTTTTGCTCTTCTGGTCCTGTTTCCTAGCATACTTTGGAGGAATCAAGGAACTCCAATGTACCAAAAAAGAATGACCACCTTAAGGGTAGTAACCTATTATAATGGGAAATCGGAAGGCTACTGATTCCTCCAAGCTAGGTCAGGAAACCTTACACCTTCATATGGAATTGTACAGGGGATGTGTTTTATAGCTGAGTTTGGAGGCCTATATTGACTCCAAATTTGACCACAAAAGGTTGCTTCCTTTAATTAAGGAAACACATCACTATCTATACAGTACTAGTTAGGTGTCTGCAACATAATAGAAACATAAAATTCATATACAGAAACAGTCGTGCAAACCTGTGACTTTCTGACTGGATGGTACTTGGAGGTAATAGCTGTGGTGGTGTCTTGGAGGTAATAGCTGTGGTTGTGTCTTGGAGTTAATAGCTGTGGTTGTGTCTTGGAGTTAATAGCTGTGGTTGTGTCTTGGAGTTAATAGCTGTGGTTGTGTCTTGGAGTTAATAGCTGTGGTTGTGTCTTGGAGTTAATAGCTGTGGTTGTGTCTTGGAGTTAATAGCTGTGGTTGTGTCTTGGAGTTAATAGCTGTGGTTGTGTCTTGGAGTTAATAGCTGTGGTTGTGTCTTGGAGTTAATAGCTGTGGTTGTGTCTTGGAGTTAATAGCTGTGGTTGTGTCTTGGAGTTAATAGCTGTGGTTGTGTCTTGGAGTTAATAGCTGTGGTTGTGTCTTGGAGTTAATAGCTGTGGTTGTGTCTTGGAGTTAATAGCTGTGGTTGTGTCTTGGAGTTAATAGCTGTGGTTGTGTCTTGGAGTTAATAGCTGTGGTTGTGTCTTGGAGTTAATAGCTGTGGTTGTGTCTTGGAGTTAATAGCTGTGGTTGTGTCTTGGAGTTAATAGCTGTGGTTGTGTCTTGGAGTTAATAGCTGTGGTGGTGTCTTGGAGGTAATAGCTGTGGTGGTGTCTTGGAGGTAATAGCTGTGGTGGTGTCTTGGAGGTAATAGCTGTGGTGGTGTCTTGTCTTGTCTTGTGTTCCTGGTTGTTGCTTGGAGGAGTATCGTTGCTTGAGTTGGTTCCCAGTCTGTCTACTTCTTCGATTATCTGGCAAGAAGGAAAACAACTTCTGTACTGAATTGTCATATTTGTCTGTATTACAATGTAGGCAATTATATGTAATACTATGAAGGCATTTGTCTGTATTACTGTGGAGGCATTTATCTATATTAAGCATTTATCTGTAATACTATGAAGGCATTTGTCTGTATTACTGTGGAGGCATTTATCTATATTAAGCATTTATCTGTACTACTGTGAAGACATTTATCTGTAATACTATGAAGGTGTTTATTTCTTTTACTATGGAGGCATTTATCAGTATTAGGCATTTATTTGTATTACTGTGAAGTCATTTAAAGTAAAACTATAGATAAAGTCTCGTATCATAATAATGAGTTTTTACAGATCCAAACTTTAGGTCAGTGCCATAATGTAATACAGTTTAAGGGGGAAGTACAGTGTTGGTAAATCTAGAGTAAATTATTCCTCCAAACTATTCCAGGCAACAGGATACCATTATTTTTCTTCATCTTGGTCTGTTTCCTGGCATACTTTGGAGGAATCAAGGCACTCTAGTCCTATCAAAAGTATACCATCCCATTAAGGGGGTGTTGGAGTAGGGGATAGGTTTGGGGGGGTGCGGGAATAAGGGTACACTGTGGCTTGGGGGGGGGGGGGTAGAAAGCCTGTCCTCCCTACTCGCGCACCCCCCAAACCTGTCCCCCTATTCCTGCACCCCCCAAACCTGTCCCCCTATTCCCGCACCCCCCAAACCTGTCCCCCTATTCCCGCACCCCCCCAAACCTGTCCCCCTATTCCCGCACCCCCGAAACCTGTCCCCCTACTCCCGCACCCCCCAAACCTAACCCCTTATTCCCGCACCCCCCAAACCTGTCCCCCTATTCCCGTACCCCCTAAACCTGTCCCCCTATTCCCGTACCCCCTAAACCTGTCCCCATATTTCCGCACCCCCCAAACCTGTCCCCATATTTCCGCACCCCCCAAACCTGTCCCCCTATTCCAGCACCCCCCAAACCTGTCCCCCTATTCCCGCACCCCCCAAACCTGTCCCCCTATTCCCGCACCCCCCAAACCTGTCCCCCTATTCCCGTACCCCTCCAAACCCCCCCCAACCCTTTCCCCCTATTCCTGCACCCCCTTAAGAAAAATTATCTAAAAAGTGTGTGTTGATGACGTTATTCCTTTGGCCGGCGATTGATGGAAGTGATGAGTGAGTGAGGTAACGTTATAGGGTTTGGAGATATCAGTGATTGCCTAGGGTTTAGTTGGCAAATATCACAGTGAAATGCTATTCATCTTCACATTTAGGTACAGAGGTCAGTAGATGTTTCCTTGATAGCATTATACCATTAGAGGAAACCTGTGGTGCGTTCCCAGTATTAAATATGATATGATATGATATGATATGATATCACTAAAGGTTTTTGGGTGATCAGAGGGTAAAGAAAAGCGGTGATACATCGTCTAAACTCTAAAAGATGCGATAAAAATTATATGTTATTACTCACAATATTTGGGTGATCAGAGGTTAAATGAAATAGGTGATCATTCGTCTAAACTCTAAAAGATGCGATAAAAATTATATGTTATTACTCACAATATTTGGGAGATCAGAGGTTAAATGAAATGGGTGATCCTTCGTCTAAACTCTAAAAGATGCTATAAAAATTATGTTATTACTCACAATATTTGAGTAATCAGAGGTTAAATAAAAGAGGTGATCTATTGTCTAAAAGGTGCGATGAAAATTATATGTTATTACTCACAATATTTGGGTGATCAGAGGTTAAATGAAATGGGTGATCCTTCGTCTAAACTCTAAAAGATGCTATAAAAATTATATGTTATTACTCACAATATTTGGGTGATGAGAGGCTAAATAAAAGAGGTGATCTATTGTCTAAAAGATACGATGAAAAACAATAATATCTCAATGAAGGCTAGCATCCCCCCCAAAAAAACATAAATCTGCAGTTTGGAAAAGAAAAGCGTGAATGTTTTTTCTAAGTCTGGCGATAGGATTGAATACTTAAGAGTAAATGCTGCCATGTTTCGGTACAAAATCTCCGGAAAACTGGTGCAAGGTGTCGATTTTATATTTTTTCTTTCTAGCTGCTAACTGGCGGAGCAACATGGACGAATCATCATCATGCATCATTTTCACAACGCCTGTAAATCATCATGCACCATTTTTTTTTTCCCCGTGGATATTTCGTCATCATGTTGGTGGCCACGATTTTTGTCTAAAGAATTTCCTGGCTTAATTGTTGTGTCGTGGTGTTTCTCGGTTTGACAGGTTGCGTTAAGGTGGTAATTCTTTTTTGGTACATTGGAGTGCCATGATTCCTCCAAAGTATGCTAGAAAACAGGTCCAGAAGAGCAAAAATAATAGTATTCTGTTGCTTGGAATAGTTTGGAGGATTCTGTTGCTCCAGATTTATCAACACAAAACTTCCCCCTTTAGGACCCTGTGATCGTGTATGAAAATTGGGGGCTTCTGATTCCTCCTGACTATGCCACGAAACAAGCTCCTTCAGTGTAGGTAGTGTTTCGTGATAATGTTTGAAGGACTCTCTAACCTCCAATTTTCTGACTACATCACGGGGGTCCTTAAGGGGGTAGTAGATAGACTTTTGGTATATTGGGGAGCGTCTTGATTCCTCCAAAGTATGTTAGGAATCAGAACCAGATTAACAAAAATAATGGTGGTATGTTTCCTTGAATAGTTTGGAGGAATCATTTGTATACATTTATTAGTAAAGGGATGATGCTTCACTTATCAACCTCAACCCAGGATAGATACCCTTTACTTCTTTACCAAGAGCCTGTTTCCTTTACTCCTTTACTCAAACTTTATTTCCTTTACTCCTTTACGCAGACTTTATTTCCTTTACTCCTTTACCCAGACTTTATTTCCTTTACTCCTTTACCCAGACTATATTCCTTTACTCCTTTACCCAGACTATATTCCTTTACTCCTTTACCCAAACTATATTTCTTTACTCCTTTACCAGAACTCCTTTACTCTTTTATCTAGAGTCTTTTCCTTTCTTTATTCTTTTTCTCCTTTTCCAGATTCTTTACTCCTTTTTCCAGCCTCTTCCGACCCCCCCAGACATCTTCACTCCTATGCCCCATCTCTCTGACCCTCTACAAAACACCTTATCGCCCAACCATCCCATCCAATATATCTACAAACTGTCTTTTTCTACTCACCCTCTCCCCTTTATGTAGAAAACCCCGTCTTTTCAAACCAGAGAACCTCGCCTATACTTCCTACACACATCCGTCTTTTTCTTTCGTGTTGCTATTCCTCCTCTCCCTCGTCCTTCATTGGTTTCCAGGCCCAAGGCGGTCTACTTTCTATCTCTTCAATTTAGTTTGTCCCTCCTTGCTGACAACCACACCCCTCCTTGCAGACAACCACACCCCTCCTTGCAGACAACCTTACCCTCCTTGCAGACAACCTTACCCTCCTTGCAGACAACCTTACCCTCCTTGCAGACAACCTTACCCTCCTTGCAGACAACCTCACCCCTCTTTACAGACAACCACACCCCTTCTTGCAAACGTCCAAACAACCTCACCCCACCTTGCAAACAACTTCACCCTTCGAGGCAAGCAACTTCGCTTCCTCTACCCAGCCAACCCCTTCCCTTCACCTAGCCAACTCTTCCCCTTCACCCAGCCAACCCTTCCCCTTCACCCAGCCAACCCTTCCCCTTCACCCAGTCAACTCTTCCCCTTCACCCAGTCAACCCCTTCCCTTCATCCAGCCAACTCTTCCCCTTCACCCAGCCAACCCTTCCCTTCACCCAGCCAACCCTTCCCTTCACCCAGCCAACCATTCCCTTCACCCAGCCAACCCTTCCCCTTCGACCAGCCAACTCTTCCCCTTCACCCAGCCAACCCTTCCCCTTCGACCAGCCAACTCTTCCCCTTCACCCAGCCAACCCTTCCCTTGAAACCTGGACAAGGGGGGCAGCACAGGTGTAATAGTTTGACAGGACACAATACCAGCGTCGTGTCCAACAGCTGATCTGACGAGCAACACGCCGCCCACCTCTTCCTGCACCAACAATAAGTGATGAGGTAGCCAGGTCACAGAGCCACTGCCACCACCGACCTCACTGCCTGACTGCCTGCATGACTCCCTGCCTTCCCACGCCCTCTTCTCTTCCCTTCCCTTCTGGCACTCCTCCCACGCCTTCTGCATGTCCTTGCTCTCATCCCACGTCTTCTTCCGAACACCTTCACATCCGTCCATGCATGCTTCCCTTCCAAATTTATCTTTACCTCTTCTTCCTACTCTTTACTCTACTTCCATATGATTGATATTATTGTAGGCTTGTCGGAGTTCGAAAGATTGGTATTTGTTTAACTTGTCCATAGTTTGAAAGATTAAATTAATGATATTTGATGAGAAAGTGTTCCTCAAAAAAAAAAAAAAAAAAAAAATATGTGCAATACACCATAGGAAATGACAACCAGAGAAGTTTTGTAAATTGTGGATGTAATTTTGGAAAGTTATTTGTGTCAATATTATTTCATCAAGAATATAGCACAGTCACTTTATGGTTTTCCCTCTTCCATCTGCATCTCTCATCTTCAGTTTCTCACAATTATATTTTCCTTCACTCACATTGTAGCCTCTTATGCTTTCTATAATGTTTTTGGTGTGTTGTGATTGTTATTCTTCACCATCGCTCTCTACAACATAACTAGAATATTATTGTTTTCGGTACTTTCTCATTGAGTTTAAATATTCTTTCTCACTGTCTTTTTTTGTTATCTGTGTGAATGTCATGTTTTTTTTCTGGTTAATTTTTGTCTTCACGATCTTTTTCTTGGTGTCTTCTATGCCTCACTGACTTGAAGTTCTCTGCCCCTCGCTGTTTACGGGTTCTATGTCCATCGTTTGTAGCCTCTATGCTTCTCTGTATATTCTGACCCTCTTTATGTACTGAAATATCACTCCCTCTATGCTCCTCCCTCACTGCATGTCCTGCCCCTCCCTCCCTCCCTCCCTCCCTCACTGCATGTCCTGCCCCTCCCTCACTGCATGTCCTGCCCCTCCCTTACTGCATGTCCTGCCCCTCCCTTACTGCATGTCCTGCCCCTCCCTTACTGCATGTCCTGCCCCTCCCTTACTGCATGTCCTGCCCCTCCCTTACTGCATGTCCTGCCCCTCCCTCACTGCATGTCCTGCCCCTCCCTCCCTCCCTCCCTCTCCCACTGCATGTCCTGCTCCTCCCTCACTGCATGTCCTGCCCCTCCCTCACTGCATGTCCTGCCCCTCCCTCCCTCCCTCACTGCATGTCCTGCCCCTCCCTCCTTCACTACATGCCCTGCCCCTCCCTCCTTCACTACATGCCCTGCCTGCCCCTCCCTTACTACATGTCCTGACCCTGCCTCTCCCACTGCATGTCCTGCCCCTCCTTCCAATATAACGAGACATGTACAGTATGTACACCATTCACCATAATTATTAATTATGTTCTCTGGGATTTAGTTTTGTTGCCTAAAATAGATAACAAATACCTTAAGATTTAAAAGGAATAACACCCCATTTGTGTACGTTTATTTCCGAATGGCACATATTGGGATTCGATGATTAACCTCTAATTTATTTATCTTTAGATGCGATAACACTTTTGTTGGTGAATGTTCTGGACCAATTGACTTCATTTAAAAACTCAACAATGTATCTGAGATCTGTATACATATCAGAGGTCACGACCTTTCACTACTGTTTCTTTTACATATCAACTCGTATATGAGAAAGCATTTGGTTATGTGTATTTCTGTAAAAGCAAAAATAACTGTATTACTGAAGGTAGGATAAAAGACAAATCGTATAATATATAATATATAATATATAATAATATAATTTTTTTTAGTTTAATGAGAAACTATTTACATGCTTCAACGTAAGAGTTCTATTAAGAGTTTTATTATGTGACGGAAAACCTTTGTATCATTGGCTAAAACAGAAATTAAAACACAGAGCTTATAATTTGAAAAGAAAGTTGTCTCAGATACCCAAGAGTTTTATTATTATATGACGGAAAACCTTTGTATCATTGGCTAAAACAGAAATGAAAACACAGAGCTTATAATTTGAAAAGAAAGTTGTCTCAGATACCCACATCAACTCTCATCCCTGTTGACAATGAAGTGAAGGGTGTAGTGCTGTGTTGGTAATTCTGGAGTACGTGATTCCTCCACACTATTCCAAGCAACAGAACACTATTATTTTTGTTCATTTGGTTCTGTTTCCTTGTATAATGTGGAGGAATCAAGGCTCTCCAATGTACCAAAAGTGTATTATCTATCCCCTTAAGAAGTAGGCTATATAAATCAACATTAAGTATGGCTGTAAAATCAGACCAAAAATTTTAGCTGCATGCCAAGAAAAAACTTACTATTGGCCACAAGAATTCATAGACACACTAATTTTAACATGGGTTTACAACATATCTAAAATGTAAGACTACGTAACTGTTGTTTTGCAATCACTGAGTCACTTGGTAGACCATTCATTACAGTACTTCCAGAATAAGGACCTCTCTTTCCTGATAACCTGTGTAAGTATTTCTGTGGCCAACTGTACAGCCACAATCAAATAATCACCGACACTTTCCTTTCATCGTGCCAATAAATCAGTATCATATCAAAATATAATCATACAACACCTTACGTCAAGTCTACCTCCTCAGATATTATTATGAGGTGCTGCAATATCATACACATGTTATTCTTCATTAACAAGATATTTACTACGATGGAAGGAAAGTGTCGGTGGATATTTGATTGTAGCTGTACATTAACTGATGACAATGGTAACCCAAGCAGCCTCAGTCACATTGATTATTATGGTTCCCTTATTGGTGTAAATTGACAACCTCTGTAAAATTGACTAGACCTACAATTCTTGTCTTTCTTCTGGACAAGGGTTACATAATTATTCACCTTTACGTTGGGTCAGAGATCCTCTAAGAAATAAATACAAATATCTCCCCCAGCCCCCACACCCGGATACTAAAGATGATAAAGATGTTGAAGAAATTATTGTAGTATGAGAAGATAAGGGTATAAACGTTGTATGATATTATGTATGAAGATTATAATATTCTAGTGACTACTACTACTAATGATCATACTAATAATACTAATAATAAAGATGTTGAAGAAATTGTTGTAGTATGAAAGAAGGAGAAATAAACGTTGTGTGATATTATTATGTGTAAAGATTATAATATTCTAGTGGAAAAAGTACCAACTTAACTTATATCCAGTACTGTACATTCCTCCAGAGTGATTATTCTCGTGTGATTATTTTTATTGCAGTCTATTATTATATGAGGCATAATAACAATAACGATTATCTTAACAGAATCAATATTGCATAAAACTTCATAGTCCTTTATGTCTAGGGTGAGAAACAGATGCAGAAGTGCTTTACGTAAATGTTAATATATTTTTTTTTATCGGTAGCGTTATAACGTAGTACTTATGAACCTAATGTGAGGAAAGTTGGAACAAACTGTTTTTATGATTTTATGGTTCGAGTTTTGGCATAAAAATAAAGTGATATCCTAATACTATGAGAACTAAGGAGGTTTGCCGCTAGAAAAAGACTGATCAATGAGCCTGCAGCGCTCAAAGTTTCGTCAACACAGGGTTTAGCCACTAGTTCTGTAAACATGGGTAAGTAGAGCTGCCAGGCTTTGAGGTTGACGGCAGGCTGGTAGGCTTTGAGGGGCGGGGGGAGGGACGGGGTTACTAAGCTTTGTAGGCAGCGGGGTGGGCTTGAAGTGACATGGGCGTAGGTGGTAACGTGAGGGTCAGCAGATACCTTGTCACACACCTACCCACCCACCCACCCACCGCCCTCAATGCCTGCCCGTACGCCCACCTACCACCCACCGCCCTCAATGCCTGCCCGTACGCCCACCGCCATCACCTCCTACCACCCGCCGCCCTCAATGCCTGCCCGTACACCCACCACCAACCCCCACCTACCACCCACCGCTTTTAATGCCTGCCCGTACGCCCACCGCCTTCATCCACATACCATCCACCACCCTCAATCCCTGCCCATACACCCGCCGCCTTCATCCACCTACCACCCACCACCCTCAATCCCTGCCCATACGCCCACCACCACCACCCACCGCCCTCAAAGCCTACCCATACGCCCACCGCCCTCAATGCCTGCCCATACACCCACCTCCTCCTCAATACCTGCCCATACGCCCACCACCCTCAATGCCTGCCCATACAACCACCTACCACCCACCACCTCCCCCTACTACCATCCGCTCAACCTGGTATTGATCCTGTCATTACCAATTCTAAAGACGCACTTGAGGTTGGGCATCTATCTCAGCCTCGCCCTCCCATTGGCTGACCCGCGACTCTAATTCCACAGTCAGCCAATGAGCGTCAACTAGGCACAGGCTCATTATTTACCGAAAGCGGGAGATGACCGGTCGTTCCTGACGCATTATTTTTCTTTTATATTAGAATTCCTCGAAATTCTTTTATATTATTATTAATTATTTTTATTTTTATTATTATTAGGTCGGGTCATGAATAAGTATTTTTATTGGTAAGTTCGAGTAGAAAGGTAGATAGGAGAATGTTGTTGTTGTTGATGTTCATGTTGTTGAGGTTGTTGTTGTTGCATTCGATACCAACCCAAAGTCCTACCGGTACAACAACAACAACAACAACAACAACAACAACAACAACACAGCGTAACTTTACCAGACCATCCCCGGTGAACGATACACTGTGGAAAAGTATAAGTGTACCTACGGAGATGATATGTAATGAAAAAACTTAATTGCCAGCCGTATTTAAAAAGCGGACGGCCTGGTGAAAAATTCCGGCGTGGTGCGTGTGTGTGTGTGTGTGTGTGTGTGTGTGTGTGTGTGTGTGAATATGATTTGGGTGTACTTAATGCTGAGTTGACGGAAAGCGAGTTAGTTAATAACGGTTAATGTTAAATTGGATTAGGTAACTCTGAAAGCCTGATTCTCTTAGGAGTGTGTGTGTGTGTGTGTGTGTGTGTGTGTGTGTGTGTGTGTGTGTGTGTGTGTGTGTGTGTGTGTGTGTGTGTTCCTGTTTGTGTGTGTATGTGTGTCTCTGTAAGTATGCCTGCGGGGGTGTGTATGTGTGTGTCTGTACGTATGCTTGCGTGTGTGTGTGTGTGTGTGTGTATGTGAGTGTATGTATGTATGTGTGTGTGTGTGCGGACGTATATAATGTGTCTCTACATAAGCCTGCCTGTGTGTGTGTGTATATGTAGGCGTTCAAGTTTTCATGTGAATGTGTCAGTTTGTCTGTGTGGGTGTGTGTGTGTGTGTGTGTGTGTCTGGCCGCGTATAAATTGCCTGTTTATGCTTATACGGTACACCCTTGTATGTTGGTATGTCTAACTCTAAATGCTATGAATGCTTAACTTTGCATGCCTGAGTGAGGGTCCAGATGGAAGTATGCTTGTGGACAGTATATCTAAGTAGGACCTATATATTATTATTATTATTTTTATTTTTTTTTTTATTTTTTTTTTTTTATTATTATTATTTTTTATTATTACCATTATTATTTTTTTTATTATTATTTTGTATTATTATTATTATTATTATTATTATTATTATTATTATTATTATTATTATTATTATTATTATTATTATTATTATTATTATTATTATTATTATTATTATTATTATTATTATTATTATTATTATTATTATTATTATTATTATTATTTTGGAAAAACTTAAGGTTGTAATTCTCTCTTTTGGTACATTGGAGTGTCTTGATTCCTCCAAAGTATATATATATATGCTAGGAAACAGGACCAGAAGAGCAAAAATAATAGTGTTGTTCTGTTGCTTGGAATTGTTTGGAGGAATCATTTACTCCAGATTTACCAACACAACAAAACTTCCCCCTTAAAAAAAAATTCTTGCTTGTTCCTATGTGTCTAAAACTAACTATTTCCATTATTTTCTATATATGTATTTTTTTCTCTGACTGTATACATATGAATGAATCTTAAAAATGTAAGTATATTTAAGATGATAATTATAATGTCTTGTGTGTGGGGTCTAAAATTATTTCCATTATTTTCTATCTATGTATTTTTTTCTCTGACTGTATACATATGAATGAATCTTAAAAATGTAAGTATATTTAAGATGATAATTATAATGTCTTTTGGGTGGTGTACAGTTGGCAAAAAGAGCATTGAAACCACCCTTATATTTAAACTTTTAACTATATAAAATTATCGATAGGGGAGTTCCATTACTTTGTTTGTCGACTGTACATACATACTTCTTGGTAGGTAAGCCATGACTGTATGGTGTACAGTAGGCAAAAAGAGTATTGAAACAACCCTTATATTTAAACTAACTGTATATAATTATAGATAGGGGAGTTCCATTACTTTTTTTGTCGACTGTACATCCATACGTCTTGGTAGGTAGGTTAGCCATGACTGTGAACGTGTTTGTAGGTTCAGTTTTTCCTGCGCAGATGGGGTTGTTTGTGCGCAGGTATGTAATCCAGTCGTATATACCGTAATATCTGAGGCGGATCACTGGGAAAGCTGATTAATTTGTAATATAATAATTTCGATATGATTTGAACCCTGTATCATTGCGATTACTTAATATAGAATTTCTGGACTTTATAATTACATGGTTTGGGTTCTAAGTTCTCATACATACACACACACACACTCACACACACACACTCACACACACACACACACACACACACACACATCTCATTTTGACGGTACAGTTGGACACATGAATGGGTGGTACAGCCCAAGTGAAAGATGGTCTATTTCTCCCAATATCAAGTTCCTTAGTGCCAAATAGGAGACACCAGGGGCAGAAGTCAGTCAGTATTGAGGATGGTAATAAAAAGCAAGTGCCTGATAATAGACACTGGTTACTCAAATGGGATAAGTATTTTTCACCTGGGCTGTACCACTCATTTATGTGTCCAACTGTACCATGTTTCTCAGGGCTTCTCCACTCCTCTAAGCCAAACACACCCCATTTAATTATATTCCTCAACCTTCACACACACTCAGACTTCACACACTATCTTCAAACTTCACACACACACACACACACACACACACACACACACACACACACACACTCAGACTTCACACACACACACACACACACACACACTCAGACTTCACACACACTCAGACTTCACACACACTCCTCAGACTTCACACACACTCCTCAGACTTCACACACACTCCTCAGACTTCACACACGCTCCTCAGACTTCACACACACTCCTCAGACTTCACACACACTCCTCAGACTTCACACACACTCCTCAGACTTCACACACACTCCTCAGACTTCACACACACTCCTCAGACTTCACACACACTCTTCAGACTTCACACACACTCCTCAGACTTCACACACACACACACACACACACACACACACACACACACACACACACACACTCAAACTTCACACACACTCCTCAGACTTCACACACACTCCTCAAACTTCACACACTCTCCTCAGACTTCACACACACTCCTCAGACTTCGACTCCATCTCTAATAATACAATAATCCTCCACCTTACACTTCCTCCACACGCCTCTGTTTCAAACTAATACGTCTTGTTGTCTTCAAATTTTTTCATACAAGTTCTCCTCCTCCTCCTCCTCCTTTGCTCACCTGCCTACAATTTATACTCCTGAAACTCTCCCCCTCTTTCTCTTTCTTGGTCATACAGCATATTGCCCAACCTCACACTGTCCCCTTACTCTTCCCTCACACTGTTTCCCCACACACTGTCCCCACACACTGTTTCCTTACACTGTTCCTTCACTGTTCCTTCACACTGTTCCTTCACACTGTTCCCCCACTCTGCCCCCTCATTCTGTTTCCTCACACTGGTTCCTCACACTGTCCCCACACTGTTTCCTCACACTGTTTCCTCACACTGTCCCCACACACTGTCCCCACACACTGTTTCCTCACACTGTTTCCTCACACTTTTCCATCACATTGTTCTCTCACACAGTTCCCTTCCCATTGTACTCACACATTGCATTATGACAACTAACCCTCTCCCTATTCTACCCCACACCAACCTGTTTCTCTCTCTCTCTCTCTCTCTCTCTCTCTCCTCTCTCTCTCTCTCTTCTCTGTCTCTGTCTCTGTCTCTGTCTCTGTCTCTGTCTCTCTCGCTCTCTCTCTTCTCTCTCTTCTCCTCTCTCTCTCTCTCTCTCTGTCTCCTCTCTCTCGTCTCTCTCATCCTGTCTCTCTCGTCTCTCTCTCTCTCTCCTCTTCTCTCTCTCTCTCTCTCTCTCTCTCTCTCTCTCTCTCTCTCTCTCTCCTCTCTCTCTCTCTCTCTCTCTCTCTCTCTCTCTCTCTCTCTCTCTCTCTCTCTACCGAAAGGATATCGCTAGATTGGAACGAGTGCAAGCCAGGGCAACCAAACTTATACCCTCTCTTAGACACAAGAGCTATAAAGAGCGGTTGGTAGAACTCGATCTGTTCTCTTTGGAAACCCGGAGACCTGCGTGGTCAGCTTATCGAAGTGTTTAAAATACTACGAGGCTTTGACAATGTAGACTACAGGACATTTTCCAACTCAGTGAGGGCACAACCAGGAATCATGGCTACAAACTTGAACTGAAGCGATACAACCGTGATCTGTGTGGTAAGTTCTTTACATACAGCATCTGCGGTACTTGGAACGCGCTTCCTGCTGATGTAGTCAACAGCAACTCTGTGGATCAGTTCAAGTCCAGATTAGACAAAGCCTTAAACCACCGTCTAGGTGTTTAAGCCGTTGTGCGAGTGTTCCTTGATGGTTTCACATGACACATTCGAGACGGTCGCCTACTTGCGCAACTAAACCCACAGGTACCCTCTTTGTATGGATCGTAAGGTCCCCTAGGGTACTTCTTTTCCTTGTAACTCCTTGTAACTCTCTCTCTCTCTCTCTCTCTCTCTCTCTCTCTCTCTCTCTCCTCTCTCTCTCTCTCTCTCTCTCTCTCTCTCTCTCTCTCTCTCTCTCTCTCTCTCTCTCTCTCTCTCTCTCTCTCTCTCTCTCTCTCTCTCTCTCTCTCTGTCTCTCTCTCTCTGTCTCTCTCTCTCTTGTCTCTCTCTCTCTCTGTCTCACTCTCACTCTCACTCTCACTCTCACTCTCACTCTCACTCTCACTCCTCACTCTCTCTTATTGTCTTAGGGGAGATTCTTGTGTTAATAAATTGAAAGGTCTCTGATTCCTCCATACTGTGCCCACAAAACTAATCTTCTATTATCACCATTGAGGAGTGTCTGTTTTGTGGTACAGTTAGAAGGAATCAGTAACCTTCCAATTTCCTCCAAACTATATCCACAAAACAGATCCCCTATTGTTGTTGTTGTTGTTGTTGTTATTATTATTATTATTATTATTATTATTATTTGTTTATTTGTTTATTTGTTTGTTCATTTATTTACTTATTTATTTATTTGTTTGTTCATTTATTTATTTTGTTCATTTATTTATTTGTTCATTTATTTATTTATTTATTTATTTGTTCATTTGTTTGTTCATTACTATTATTCTTGAGGTGATTTGTTTCCTGGGAGAGCGTTGGAGGAATCAGTAGTCCTCCAGTTTACCAAAAATAGCCCCCCCCCCCCCTAACCGAATGATAAAAGAAGTTTGTATAGACATTGTTTTTTTGTGTTTTCTTATGATTAAGGGACCCTGTGATGTAGTCAGAAAATTGGAGGTAAATTAGTCCTTCAAATATTGCCACGAAACACGCACACCTATATGGAAGGAGCTTGTTTCGTGGCACTGTCAGGAGGAATCAGAAGCCTCCAATTTTCCCATACGATCACAGGGTCCTTAAGGTGGTAATACACTTTTGGTACATTGGAGTGCCTTGATTCCTCCAAAGTATGCCAGGAAACATGACCAGATGAATAAATAATTGGTGACCTGTTGCCTAGAATAGTTTAGAGGAATCATTTGCTCCAGATATACCACCAACACTGTATTACCCACTTAATGATATATTGTTGCATTATATTGACGATGCATTCAAGTCCACGTGCTTTGTTGATGAATGGGATACTTTTGGTACACTACAGTGCCTCGTTTCCTCCAAAGTATGCCAGGAAACAGGACCAGAATAACAAAAATAAGGATGTCCTGTTGCTTGAAGTAGTTTTGAGGAATCAGGGGCGACAGATTTACCAACACTTTACGACCCCCTCAAGGAAATACTCTCTTGTTGGTGATGAACTGGTGGGTAAACTGATTCTTATAATCTATGCCACGAAACAGATCCCCTATTAGTTATACTGGGGTCATTTGTTGCCTTGTATTGTTTGGAGTAATCACTAAAGCTCCCCAAATCTAACAAGAGTCTCCCATTAAGAGACCCCGTGATGTCGTCAGAAAATTGGAGGTAAACTAGTCCTTCAAATATTGCCACGAAACTCAACCTAAATTGAAGGAACTTGTTTCGTGGCATAGTCTGGAGGAATCAGAAGCCACCAAGTCTCATACACGATCACAGGGTCCTTAATAGAGTTGTACATGCTTTGACGACGCATAGAGGTGTAATAAAGTGTACATGAATGAGTACAATAGCACACACACAACATTCCCATTTAATTCCCAGCGAACAACATACAGGATCGATATTACTGGCTACAGGTTAATGAAGGCCAGCAACATAGACGGAACTGGTGTGTGTAGACGGCAATTAGGCGTTATTACCAAAATTCGGAAATTGAAATACCCAGTGTAGGTTCTTTTTACAGTCTCTCTTGTACGTTACGCCCAAAACATTCCCTTTAATTTCACAATGAGATAGAAAAAAAATAAAATAAAATTACCCTGTCGAAAGAAAAAGGTGGGCTATATTTTACAAGTTTTTAATTTTGCGATACGAAAAGATCGCTAATTATTGTTGGATACTTCATGGACAAATTACAATGTTTCTCTCCAGCCCTGAACGCTGCCTGAACCTTCCCTGTGTGTGTGTGTGTGTGTGTGTGTGTGTGTGTGTGTGTGTGTGTGTGACTAGTTACTGGACGCTGACTGAGCCTCATATGTGTGTGTGTGTGTGTTACTTGATGCTGACTGAGCCTCTGTGTGTGTGTGTGTTACTTGATGCTGACTGAGCCTCTCTCTGTCTGTGTGTGTGTGTGTGTGTGTGTGTGTTTTACTGAAATTTCCATGGGACGGGAATCTAATGACGTTTCCCTAATTGCATTTATACTTTGAAAACAAATAACGGCTGAGGGTTTGAGATACACGTGAAATTACCTCTCAGTCAGTCATTCAGTTAGTTAGTCAGTCATTCAGTTAGTTAGTCAGTCATTCAGTTAGTTAGTCAGTCATTCAGTTAGTCAGTCATTCAGTTAGTCAGTCAGTCAGTCATTCAGTTAGTTAGTCAGTCATTCAGTTAGTTAGTTGGTCAGTCATTCAGTTAGTCAGTCAGTTAGTTAGTCAGTCATTCATTCAGTCAGTCAGTTAGTTAGTCAGTCATTCAGTTAGTTAGTTAGTCAGTCATTCAGTTAGTTAGTCAGTCATTCAGTCAGTCAGTTAGTTAGTCAGTCATTCAGTCAGTCAGTTAGTTACTCATTCATTCAATCAGTCAGTTAGTTACTCATTCATTCATTCAGTCAGTCAGTCATCCAGTCAGTCATTCACACAATCACTCAATCAGTCGAAGTTGTTACTGGCTAAATCAATGCTTTATGGAGTAGGCCTACACCTACGAATTATATCTCAAGCTGTGGGAAGCGAGATGTGAAGAACTGAAGGTTGGATATCAGTTAGGAACGTGAGTGTAATGGTAATCAGAACTGAAAATAATTTGGGACCTGGTTGGACCTTTAGTTCTTGAAGGGGTTTTGGTTCCTAGAAGAGGAGAACAACATTACACGAGTGAATGAGACTGTGTGCACTTCCTTGGTTTGTGATGTTATTTTGAGAGGGGAAGAGAAAAGGGATTAAGGTTCTTACGAGGAGAGGAGCATATATATACAGGGTGATTCAGAAATGCGTGCCGAAAATCCGCAGGTGTATTCCTGGCACATAATTGAATGTAAATTAGTCAATAACGATTTTGGAAATTCTCAATAGTTTATAAGTTATAGTGCCTTCAAGGTTTGAAGAGTGTGTTTAAATCTAGGGATTGTACCATAATCCCTGAAACTCTGTCCCTGGTAATTTTGCTGTGACTGTACACTCTACAGCTTTTGTCATATTCTTTAGTAACTTTTACTGTGTTTCCAATGCCTTCATGGGAGTTAAGTAATTTCACACGTGTCTGAAAGATTATGGTACAATCCCTAGATTTAAACACACTCTTCAAACCTTGAAGGCACTATAACTTATAAACTATTGAGAATTTCCAAAATCGTTATTGACTAATTTACATTCAATTATGTGCCAGGAATACACCTGCGGATTTTCGGCACGCATTTCTGAATCACCCTGTATATATTGGGTACCGGTATCTATGGAGATGGTCTGGGTATAACTAGATAATTCAACAATAATACACACAGGAAACGGGAGAGAAGAACTAGTGAGATTTGTTGATGTTTGGTATCTTAATGAGTTGAGAGGTCCCTTCCAGCCCTAAACACACTTATTATCTTATGATTGATTTTCATTTATGGGAGGAGAAAGAGATAAGGACTTGGATGGAGAGGGGAACACACACACACACACACACACACACACACACACACACACACACACACACACACACACACACACACACACACACACACAGATTGATGGAGACAGAGGCAGAGGGAGATGTATAAGAACAGAGAGACCAAAAGAATGATAGAAAGAATGAAGGTATTGAAAAGAGAGAGACAGACAGAAAGACGGACACAGACAGAAAGAGACAGATAGAGACATAAACAGAGACAGACAAGCAGAGGACATACAGGAACAGAGACAAAAACAGAGATCAACAGTGAGACAAGCAGACGGACACAGAGAGACAGACAGAAACAGAGAGACAGACAGAAACAGAGAGACAGACAGAAACAGAGAGACAGACAGAAACAGAGAGACAAATGGAAACAGAGAGACAAACACAGACAGATACAGACACAGACAGAAACAGAGACTGACACAGACAGAAACAGAAACAAATGGAAACAAAGATGTAGACACAGACAGAAAGAGAGACATTCATAGAGACAGAGAGAAATACAGAGATATACAGACAGACAGACAGAATGAGAAGCAAGTAAGGGTAGCAACTGTTGGATCGAGCTCACCAATATTCTGCATCACCAAAGTAATTGTTCTTACCAGCGGGTGGAGGTTAATTAAGATTCTTTGGTTTGTGAATTGGAAGGATACTGAGTCCTCCTAACTATGCCAGAAAACAGACGCCCTCAATGGTACTAATCGGGGATCTGTTTCTTGGCTTAATGTGGAGAAATTACAGACCTTCCAATTCACCAACAAAATAATCTCTCCTTAAGGACCCTGTGATCGTGTATGAAACTTGGTGGCTTCTGATTCCTCCTGACTAGGCCACGAAACACGCTCCCTCCATATAGGTGGTGTTTCGTGGCAGTGTTTGAAGGACTCAATTATCTCCAATATTCTGATTACATCACAGGGTCCCTTAAGCTGGTCAAAGTTCATAAGCTTCTCCTTATTGAAGTTACAGTCAATCTTTGAACACAACTTGCCTTAAGTAGGATATATATTATGATCTGTAAAAAGGTTCTGGGTAATTAATAGTGATGCCTTTCTAAATTTATGATGTTCTCAGAATTGTTTCTAAGACTGATTTACACTATTATAGATTCATATGAAGTTGATTAAAAGAAGGCATATACCATCAACATCAAGACACACACACACACACACACACACACACACACACACACACGTTAGCTTAATAAGGTTGGCCTACAAATAACTTGAGTATTATTAATTTCTTCTAGTATGATTGGTGGTCAGTATTAAACATAATATAGGCTTCTAGTATAGAAACTCGCTCTTTAGAGGTAAATCCCGTATATTACGTATGAAAATTACTGTGTTCTTAAGCTTTAATTCAAGATGCACTACATAATTTTAATAAAAGGTAGGCTACATCGTCTGTGACCTGAAATTTGACCTGAAACATTGCCACGATACACAAAGTACACGGAAGGGGCTTGTTTCGTGGCATGATTAAGAGGAATCATTACCCTCCAATTTTCATACACAATCACAGTGTCCTTAATTAATGATGTTAGCCATTGTCTGTTGACTAATTGGAATAGATCTTAATATAAGAAAACTAAGGATGTCAGTCAGGAGTGCCTCGATGACAAGAATAGTCGTCTGGTGCGGGTCAGGGAAATAATGTAAAATAATTTCAACTTTGTTTTTCAATGGATAACATATTTCCTAATAAACTGTATAAAAAAATAAAAAAATCATTTAAAGACTGCCATTATGAAGTTTGTTTTCTTATGTTTTATACTTACTCTCATGCGAATGTATCACTTTTTAATGAACGCTAGACGATTGTATTCGAAAAATGGACGCTTCTTTTAATTAGGGTTTGTGTGGGAACTTAGAAAAATGCTCGTGTTTAATGACTGATATGAAGTTCTTGCGATTAATTAACTTTCAGTGGTATGCACATTGTAACAGAACATGCAAGATATCCATTGATTTCTTAAGTCAATTTACAGGAGCCATAGCAATTTACAGGAGGTAAATAAAAGTTCCATATCCTCAGTAAATAAAAGTTCCATGTCCTCAGTAAATAAGATAAAAGAACAATAAATTAATCTGATGAAGGAACTGTGTACTGTACTGAAAGATGATCTGTTAGTGTCAAGAGTACAGTCACGCGAACTAATAAATATCCAGGTGTGCTTCGAATACCTAGAGGCAGTAAATAAATGTACAATACGATCTCCATTGGAATTACTTCGTTGGAATGATCAAAGCTTCAACCAAAACTGTATACTTATTAGTGCTCGTGACTGTACATCTAATATTTCTCTTCTGTTAAGGGGGTAATTCACTTTTGATACATTAGAGCACCTTGATTCCTCCAAAGTATGCCAGGAAACAGCAAAATATTAGTAACAAATAGTGGTGACCTTTTGCCTGGAATAGTGTGGAAGAATCATTTGCTCCAGATTTACCAACACTGTACTTCCCCTTCATAATGATGCTTTGAGAACACACAGTCTATTTTCTCGCTTAAAAAAAGTTAAATATCATAGTAATGAAGCTTCGTGTACAGTAATTATATGTTTTTCCTGTAAACGTCTCTTTGTAATTATACTGTTAATATTTTTGATGCTTCATGTTGTCGCATAATTAAAGTCATAGTTCCACTTCTCTTAATGAAAACTCTGCGATGCCATGATAGTTACCTTGACACGAGTATATGTGTATAGTCATTTATATTTCTTCTCTGCGTCTGGTGTCCAAATTACAGTAATCAAAGTAGCGATCGCACCCTTCTCATCTATCTTACTGTTGCTATCGTCAATTTCCTCTCTTTGTTATTAATTAAACCCTTGAGTTTTCACAAGACGTGTTCACTATCTATTCGTACAGCCACAATCAAATATCCACCGACACTTTCCTTCCATCGTGCAAATAAATCAGTATCATATCAAAATATAATCATACAACAACACCTTATGTCAACTAAACCCCCTCAATTATTATCATGAGGTGCTGCAAAATCATACACGTGTTGTTCTTTATTACCAAGATATTTACTACGATGGAAGGAAAGTGTCGGTGGATATTTGATTGTGGCTGTACATATAATTAGAATATTCTTATAACCTGTGATATATAATTGTTGCTTCTCAATATCTGGAGTCGGACAACATTCTAAAGATATTTTTTCTCTCTGAATACTAATGGCTTTGATAACATTTTTATATGCATGGCCTTTCATAACACAGTATAGAAGTCATCAATTATTTGTAAAATATTTTGAATAAGTTGTAGTCTTAAGTGATGGATGTAAACCTGACCAAAGCACTTCACTTTTCATCGGACCAATAAATGTTTGACGGGCACTGAGGAGTAGATCAAGTTCTGCATTCCAAACCTCTAAGAGCAATATATTCTTTTTGATGAAATTTTAAAACCTCGACATAATTTCCCCAGACTTTAATTAACAAGTGAAATGTATTAGCAAGGAGCGAAAGAAAATATCAGTTAACTATATTTCTTAATGTCATTGAGGGCTGGGATTTGTAAACACATGATAAATCTAATATGTCAATAAAGGCGTTTGTACCATAATCATTATAAACCAAAAATTTCCTTATAGACTGAAGGAACAAAATCATAGGTACAGTCACGAGCACTAATAAGTATACAGCTTTGGTTGAAGCTTTGAACAGTCCAATTTACCAACGAAGTAATTCCAATGGAGATCTTATTGTGCATTTATTTACTGTCTCTAGGTATTCGAAGCACACCTGAATACTTATTATTGTTCATGATATCTTGAGTACCAGTAGTTCGGTATTGGTATTGAGTATTGAATAAAATCTCAGAGCGCTTTGATTAATACATCCTTGTAAGTCCGATATAGTTTGATTTTAGTCTTATGTTTATTAAATTCGCTAACGCCAAAGGAGTTTTCTCGTAACAGGGATATTCGTTGTACTGTCACGATCAAAGTTTTTGCATCAGGTGAAAGACATTGAGCCATTTGGGTTAATCTTATGAATTAGTATTGCAGAAACTAACAAGCGATATGTTGCAGAAATAGTCATAATTATTTTCGCATTATCTTTCGCATTCTTATGAACCAATGGTGCAGAAATCAGTAAAATTTTCGCATTATTTTCGCAGTCTTATGAACCAATATTGCAAAAAACAACAGGTCATGTTTACGCATCTTTATGAACAAGTGTTGCAGAAATAAAGTCCTATATTCGCATTATTTTTCGAGGGCCGCCGTTGAATTGTAAGGCATTTGTTTCATTATTGAGGGGACGTCACTGTATCAAGGAAATATTCTCGACAACCAGTCATAATAATTATCATGACGTCCAGAATCAATCTTGTGTCTACTTGGATTGTCACTCGGGGTCACGCTTAGCAAACCTTGGATATACACAAGTCATTCACTCTTCACATATCGCTCACAATATTAGTTTAGTGTTACTGGTGGCAGACAGGTTTGCTTGGTGGGGAGAATAGATTCCTTTCTGCTTTCTTTTCTAATACAGGAGAGGTAATCAGACACACAAAGAGACAGTCAGAAAGCCACACAAGTCTGAATTGGAAGGAAAGGACGTTCTGCGACCTCTCCATCTCTCATGGGTGTGTGTGTGTGTGTGTGTGTGTGTGTGTGTGTGTGTAGGAGTGGAGTAGGGTGAGAGAGTGAGGGGAGAGGCTAGGCCAGGCCAGGCCAGGTCGCGTCTCAGGCCGTCCCGACCTCCTCCCTTCTGGTATTGATTGCTTTCCTTAGGTTGGGTACATGCTCGTTGCAGTGCCGCCCCTGTACTCTCCATTCTAACCCCATAGTCAATACCAATAAGAAGGTGAGATTAGATAACTATAGAACAGAACGGGAAACGACGGCTGCTTGTAGACTCTCATGACTACGCCACTTTTCTTGAGCAAACAAATTGATACTGTGAGCTCTTTGTTATGATGATTTCCTTGTTATGTCTCTTATTGTTATTATGTCATTGCTTGTCCTTCCATCTATACTCAGCGCTAATCATTGCTGGAATAATTATTAACTCCGATATCGTCTCGAAGCTGCATGACAGGGAATAAATGGTTTATCTTGTTAATTTATATGTAACTGACAACGCCAATTTTACCTACTGATAATTCACTTGATTGTTTTTTCTTTTTTCTATTTTTGTAGCTATGGGTTTTTTAATAAATTATATTGAAATGTGTATATAAGGAAGAGTCGTCAGTGCCTCTTAAAATGTAATGTGTTTTTATAGCAGTTTAGAGAGGCATTATTATGCTCTGTAAAATTTTATTCTGCTTAATTCATTTCCGATAATTTCGAGGGATTATACCCAGCTTTTTGTGTATGTTTCATGGTTCTGTGTACTGGATTGTCAGGCGAAGCTTAGAATTTTTGTCCGGTTTGGCTCACCCGATCACACGACCTCATCGCTGCATGACGGAACAGTGGCATTAAGAACTATGTCGCCTTTGACATCTTTTCAACGCCGTGTACTGACAGACTTTATACACGGTGAGACATCGGAAGGAATACCCAGACCCCGACACAACACCGTTTACTTCACTGACAGCTGAATCCACCATAACATAAAAACTTTTCAACAACACTATACTTCACAGGATTATCTCTTTAATTTCCACTGGATGCATAATTAAATGATTTGGAAAGCAAACTTCAAGAAGGAAGCAATGAAGTCACATCCAAACCTCACTTCACAGGCGAAGGTTTTGGTGGTCATGAGCGGCGACACTTGAGTTGTTGAGGCGAAACTTGAGGTTAGAAGCTCCGAAAGAACTCAATGCCTAATACTTGGGAGGTGTTGCCTGGAGTTGGAAGAGCTCGGATGGACCACACACACACCCACGCTGCCCCTGGGGTGACGGCGGCCCCCTCACCTGTGTTTACCAGCAGCTGACCTCACTCCCTCCTTCAACTTGGCTGCTGGTAAACAAATCACTTATGGTGTGGCATGACTCTCACTCTGGCTTCCACTCTGACTGCCACTCTGCCAGGTGAGAGCACTCTCAAGCCTCCCTCCCCACCTGTTGTGTAGCCATCCAAAGACTGCCTGTCTGTGCATGACGCCACTGAGCCGGTCAAACACAACACGGGGGTGAAGTGCTCTGTCCCCACACACACAGCTTTTTTCTAGCCTGTCGGGGATGGTCGCTAGTTCCCCCTCTCCATGACAGGCCAGGGGTGGGATTCCCGCCTGTCTAGCGCACTTTTGCCAAGCTCTACTCGTAGTTCAACTGCAGTAACTAACATGCAGATTTTTAAAACCCACCACGAGGAGTATCACATAGGGCGGCATCTCGTAGGATTGCTCTCCCCAGCTCCACAGACGCAGGCCTGCCAGCTGTCCACACCAGGGTACAGAAATTACTACTCAGAACCAAGCTTTGAACTTTGTATATATAAATGTAAACGTAAAAATGATATTTATTGTTGTTGAGCGCTGGCTCTACCCTTCACACCAGTATTTTATTACGTTTTTCATTTCTGTATCGCTTGGAAACAAATATGTTCCAATCTATATTTGGCTCAGTGTGCATGTGTCTGTGTGTATGGCAGTGCATGCAGGTCTGCTTGTATGTGCATGCGTTGTTCTAACAGAGCGCTTCATGGGTGTGTCTATGTTTATGAATATATGGAAGATGTTGAGGAATATATACAGTAGTTTGTTTGTATTATTTTGAATCACAAGTTGCGTTATTTCATTTGTTTTTATTGGATGGATGTTATGAAGAAGCATTAGTTAAGTACTTAGCAGTTTCTTTTTATTTATAAGATGTATACATGTGAAATTATCTAGAAAGAAATGCTTTTGAGTTTATTCTGAATTACTACAAGAGTTGTATTCTGTCAGTCTAACCTTCCCTTCCAGTGGTCGGAGAAAGCAAATGTTGTTTTACTATAGAGATTTAGCACCGGAGGGATTCAGAGACCACCCATGCTGACCCCAATGGTTCATGCATACCTCATGAAGTGCTTTATCCAACTCAACTAAACTAACCAAAACTAAAAACAAACTAACCAAAACTAAAAACAAACTAACCTAACTAAAAACAAACTAACCTAACTAAAAACAAACTAACCTAAACTAAAAACAAACTAACCTAAACTAAAAACAAAATAACCTAAACTAAAAACAAACTAACCTAAACTAAAAACAAACTAACCTAAACTAAACTAACCTATTTAACTAATCTGACTAAACTAACAAAAGCTAACAAGTCTAACTGAACTAACTAAACTAACAAATATAACTTAACTAATTTAAACTTATGCAGACTTACATTAACTAGGGTAAAACTACACGGAACTCTCATCTAAAAATATAAGCTATAATAAAATGACCCCAAAACCAAGTACAGTTGAGAAAGTAGAAAATGCAACAAAGTCTCGCTGTATAAGGCAACATCTGGCAATTGTTTGTAGTAAACCCTCTTATCTTTATGAATGAATCACTGGGAACCCAAAGCCAATGTAAGGTGGAACGTGATTGGCTGAACTTTGAGTGGTGGTGAAGATGTTGACATAAACAGCCAGAATTTTCTTGCACTTACTACTTGCTGAACTGTACATTCTTAAGGGGATAGTATACTTTTAATAGACTGGAGTGCCTTGATTCCTCCAAAGTATGCCAGGAAACAGACCCACTTGAAGAAAAACAATGTTATCCTGTTGTCTAGAATAGTTAGGAGGAATCATTTGCTCCAGATTTACCACCCAAAATAATGTGCTATATATCCCCTTAAGTAATAATTTTGTTCGTAAGCTTTCGTTCGTGGTTGCCAAGGACTAGGACAAGGCATTGCTTTGAAATCATTATATAAGCTTATGCTAATAGAATAACAAAACCATTCACTGCTTGGAAATGAGCCTGAAACACTGGTGAGGTCAGTAATGAAAACCTACCAACAAGTCCAAACTCTTAAGGGGAGGTTTTCTTGTTGGTGAATTGGAAGGTCTGTGATTCCTCGAAACTATGCCACGAAACAACAGATCCCTTCTTAGTACCATTGAGGGCTTCTGTTTTCTGGTATAGTTAGGAGGAATCAGTAGCCTCCCAATTAACCAACAAGTCCAAACTCTTAAGAAAGTTTTGTGAATACCAGACTTGACTTTAAATTGTGTCCCATTATACAACTAATGAAATGTGTTCTGTATTAATATTAAGTCACATTTTTGGGGGGGAAATCTACAGCATAACAATTTTCCACTAATAATACATATCCCTGAAGGCCAGTGAACCCGATTTTACTATTTATTTGGTTACTAAGAATGAATACACTTGCTTCAGGGTTTGTAGTTTATAAAAATACCAGTTTCCTTTTCTTCTTCAGTAACTCATTATATTCCATTCTGGTATCACAGAGAGATTTATATTATTTTCATATTACATTGAACTGAATCAGGTTTGTGTTGTAAGACGTTCATTGTATTCTTATGACGTAATCCATTTTTTAATAGTATTACTTAATTAAGGAGTAATACACTTTTGGTACATTGGAGTGCCTTGATTCATCCAATTCATGCCAGGAAAAAGGATCAGATTAACAAAATTAATAGTGGTCTGTTGCTTGGAATAGTTTGGAGGAATCAGTTGCTCCAAATTTACTTTTCAATCTAGAATAATTTAGACCTTGTATGCTCAACCACATATCTGATAAATATTCTTATGAGTGTTATTTCTGATATGGAAATTACGTAGTAAATATCAGGTTTTTTCTTTAAGCATGTAAATCATCATGTGTTAGGCTGATTATACCCCAAGATATCGCCTGTTATATTATCAAGAACTTCAAAGATTTATGTCGCTTTCTTATGTCATCTAGTTTTAATCTTGTAGACATTAACATAACCAGTTGAGGATTGGAATAAACTTGGTTAACTGCAATTAACAAGGAAATCAATTTATCAGGTATTTTTTGCGACCCCATATTTATTTCTCAAGACTTAAATAATAAATAGGAAATATGACAAATTTGACTGACTGCCTTCCAAGTTTTCCCGGTTTGTCAAATAATTTAGCCATTTGTGATTCTATGCTGAAATCACTAATGACTTTCTATTTATTAGTGAAATCCCCCCCAGTATCTTATGGGGATAGTAGTACATTGTTGGTAAATCTGGAGCAGCTGATTCCTCCAAACTATTTCAAGCAACCGATCACCATTATTTCTGTTTATCTGCTCATATTTCCTGGCATACTTTGGAGGAATCAAGGGGCTGTAATATACCAAAAGAGTGTGCTTGTGTATAATATTATGTGTATATATATATATTTTACCCTCTTAAGGACACACTCTCCTTACAACTAAAAATTAACAACTCTCCACGTAAACAAACTACATTCTCTCCTCATTAACACTTCACCAACAGGAACACAAAGGCCACCACAGCATTCCTCCCACAACAACGTTCCGTCCACATCAAAAGACCACTTACGGCACAACAAAGCCGCCGAAACACTCCACACACACACAACTAAACAGTGATCACAAAAGATACATCCCACCCCACACCACTAGCACAACTTCTACAGCTGTGTGTGTGTGTGTGTGTGTGTGTGTGTGTAAAAAAGGAGTGTGTGTGTGTAAAAAAGGAGAGAGAGAGAGAGAGAGAGTGTGTGTGTGTGTGTGTGTGTGTGTGTGTGTGTGTGTGTGTGTGTGTTTTATCACATTAACCACCGTGATCACACACACCAACACATTACCTACATCAACACTTTACCTACGTTAACACACAGGCCACGTCAGCACGACCCCATCAGTGTACAATGTTCAAACCAGCACATTAGCACACTAACACTCCAACCACATCAACCCCTACCAACACATTAACAACACAAGTACCACACCCGACACACAAACACTACCAGTATTCTGACTACACGTACACACTACCAGTATTCTGACTAGACTTACACACTACCAGTATTCTGACTAGACTTACACACTACCAGTATTCTGACTAGACTTACACACTACCAGTATTCTGACTAGACTTACACACTACCAGTATTCTGACTAGACTTACACACTACCAGTATTTTGACTAGACTTACACACTACCAGTATTCTGACTACACCTACACACAACCAGTATTCTGACTACACTTACACACTACCAGTATTCTGACTAGACTTACACACTACCAGTATTCTGACTAGACTTACACACTACCAGTATTCTGACTACACCTACACACTACCAGTATTCTGACTAGACTTACACACTACCAGTATTCTGACAACACCTACACACTACCAGTATTCTGACTACACCTACACACTACCAGTATTCTGACTACACCTACACACTACCAGTATTCTGACTACACCTACACACTACCAGTATTCTGACTACACCTACACACTACCAGTATTCTGACTAGACTTACACACTACCAGTATTCTGACTACACCTACACACTACCAGTATTCTGACTACACCTACACACTACCAGTATTCTGACTACACCTACACACTACCAGTATTCTGACTACACCTACACACTACCAGTATTCTGACTACACCTACACATTACCAGTATTCTGACTAGACTTACACACTACCAGTATTCTGACTACACCTACACACTACCAGTATTCTGACTACACGTACACACTACCAGTATTCTGACTAGACTTACACACTACCAGTATTCTGACTACACCTACACACTACCAGTATTCTGACTAGACTTACACACTACCAGTATTCTGACTAGACTTACACACTACCAGTATTCTGACTAGACTTACACACTACCAGTATTCTGACTAGACCTACACACTACCAGTATTCTGACTAGACTTACACACTACCAGTATTCTGACTACACCTTTACACTACCAGTATTCTGACCATAGAAAAAAAAAAAAAAAAAAAAGAAAAAAAAAAAAAAAAAACTAACTACACACTCTGGATCCTGACAGCACCTACCTACCCAACCTACCTATACCTCTACCTACACTATGCCTACTTCTTTAATTCCCCACACCGAGATAAACATGAATGACAAAAAACAGGTTCTTGCCCCTTACTCTATTCTTATATTGGTCACAGACATTGCAGGTACTCCTTTGGTAAAAATACGATACACTAATAAAATCATAACCACACACAGCCCCACGTTCTCATCTACTCACTCATCCACCCACCCACCCACTCACTCACTCACTCACTCACTCACTCACTCACTCACTCACTCACTCACTCACTCACTCACTCACTCACTCACTCACTCACTCACTCACTCACTCACTCACTCACTCACTCACTCACTCACTCACTCACTCACTCACTCACTCACTCACTCACTCATCCACCCACTCACCCACCCACCTACATCACACCGCACCATTCATCCACACACACCACATGGTAATACTATATGCACTGAGCCATCTATTTACACCACTTCCTACCACACCACATGCACACAAACCACTTCCTTACCACACCACATGTACACAAACAAACCACTCCTTACCACACCACATGTACACAAACAAACCAATCCTTACCACACCACATGTACACAAACAAACCAATCCTTACCACACCACATGCACACAAACAAACCAATCCTTACCACACCACATGCACACAAACAAACCACTCCTTACCACACTACATGCACACAAACAAACCAATCCTTACCACACCACATGCACACAAACAAACCAATCCTTACCACACCACATGCACACAAACAAACCAATCCTTACCACACCACATGTACACAAACAAACCAATCCTTACCACACCACATGCACACAAACAAACCAATCCTTACCACACCATGGACATACACATTCACCCACTCTCACTGTTTCCCCACATACCACGTAACTTCCCACACCACTTCACAACACACCAAAACAACCCATATATATACTTCCCTGTCCTTCTCCCTGGCAAACACCCACTCGACAATAGAGAGCCTTGAGCACAGCAGTAGGTGTGGAGAACTGAAGACCACCGACCTCTGAGATACACTATTCCTCCCTCCCCTTCGCCACAATAATCTCCTCTCTCACTTTTTTTTTTTTTTTCTTTAGCTCACACATTTCCCTCCGGCATTTTCTGGGAGAGGAAAGAAAAAAAATCTAAACTTGGGTCGAAAAGTTGTAAAAGGCATGTTCCACTGGGCGCCTTCCCTCAGGAGGAGCTGAAAAGGGTTGAAGTCAAAACATTAGAAACTTATGGACTCACCCAAGGGGGAAAATAAGTCTTTGGCCATCCTGAGCGTAACCAAGTGACACAGGAAAGGGACCTAACCAAAACTGAGACAATATTTCCCACAATATTACAGAAGGAAAAGTATAAGAGTTGTGTAGGACTCGTCATCCTTCAGTGTGTGTTATGCACTAGATATATATTCAGTAATTAAGAGGCGATTAAAGTGTATATTTCTTATCGTCTCTTGCCAGCGATCGAAGGACACTTGGAAGAGTCGCAAGGCTCTTGGAAAACCTGAAGGCGGAGAGTAGTAATTAACAAGTCTCGGGAGCAGATGATTTCCAGAACTTAGCAATTAATAGCTCGCCCTTTGAGATGCGATTACCTGTTTTTTCTTCATAAACTTTGCCTCGGTTGTTGCGGCATGGAATTAATTATGAAACAAAAGCTTCCACCTTCCCTCCGAGAATTGGACTGTCGGAAGAATGTGAATTTTAAGACATTTTTTTTTTCTTTCACTCTTTCTCTACAGGTGTATATGCCGTGTTTGCATTTTTTTTTTTTTTTTTTTTAATACTTTTTGGGACATTATTTCACATTCTCATTCTCTCAAGGTGTTTATGTCCTGTTTTATCTTTTCTGTATTCTTTTTAGGACATTTTTTCTTTCCTTCTCTTTCTCTTCTGGTGTATATGTCTTTTTTATCTTTTCTTTATTCTTTCTTTTTAGGACATTATTTCTCTTATTACTCTTTCTCTCAAGGTGTTTATGTCTTGTTTTATCTTTTCTTTATTCTTTCTTTTTAGGACATTATTTCTCATTCATATTCTCTCAAGGTGTTTATGTTCTGTTTTATCTTTTCTTTATTCTTTTTGGGACATTATTTATCATTCTCATTCTCTCAAGGTGTTTATGTCTTGTTTTATCTTTTCTGTATTCTTTTTAGGACATTTTTTCTTTACTTCTCTTTCTCTTTACTTCTCTTTCTCTTCTGGTGTATATGTCGTTTTTTATCTTTTCTTTATTCTTTCTTTTTGGGACATTATTTCTCATTCTCTCAAGGTGTTTATGTCCTGTTTTATCTTTTATTTATTCTTTTTGGGACATTATTTCTCATTCTCATTCTCTCAAGGTGTTTATGTCGTTTTTATCTTTTCTTTATTCTTTTTAGGACATTTTTTCTTTACTTCTCTTTCTCTTCTGGTGTATATGTCGTTTTTATTTTTTCTTTATTCTTTTTAGGACATTTTTTCTTTACTTCTCTTTTTCTTTCTCTCCAGGTGTATATGTCGTTTTTATCTTTTCTTTATTGTTTCTTTTTAGGACATTACTTCTCTTTTTCTTTCTCTCCAGGTGTATATGTCGTTTTTATCTTTTCTTTATTTATTCTTTCTTTTTAGGACATTCTTTGTTTCTTTTTCTCTTCTGGTGTATATGTCGTTTTTATCTTTTCTTTATTTATTCTTTCTTTTTAGGACATTCTTTGTTTCTTTTTCTCTTCTGGTGTATATGTCGTTTTTATTTTTTGTTTATTTTTGATAGGACATTACTTCTCTTTCTCTTCTAGTGTTCACTCTTCTTCACCATTGTGTATATATGCGTGTGGTAATTGTACGTGTGCGCGAGTTAATTGTTGTCTGTGCAGCGAGGAAGTCTTACACAGGGAGGGGATATTGGACGAAGCCTTAGCTCAGATATTTGTGGAGGGTTCACTTCGGGTGGGTTACATATACGTAGGCTTTGGAGGTTGGCCACTGTTCTCTCTCTCTGTCCCTGTCTGTCCCTGTCTTTCTCTCTCTGTCTCTGTCTTTATCTCTGTCTCTGTCTCTTTATCTATACATAGGCTTTTGAGGTTGGCCACTTTTCTCTCTGTGTCCCTGTCTGTCTCTGTCTCTTTATCTCTGTCTCTTTATCTCTGTCTCTGTCTTTCTCTCTCTGTCTCTGTCTTTCTCTCTCTGTCTCTGTCTTTCTCTCTCTGTCTCTTTATCTCTGTCTCTCTCTCTCTCTCTCTCTCTCTCTCTCTCTCTCTCTCTCTCTCTCTCTCTCTCTCTCTCTCTCTCTCTCTCTCTCTCTCTCTCTCTCTCTCTCTCTCTCTCTCTCTCTCTCTCTCTCTCTCTCTCTCTCTCTCTCTCTCTCTCTCTCTCTCTCTCTCTCTCTCTCTCTCTCTCTCTCTCTCTCTCTCTCTCTCTCTCTCTCTCTGTAATTGGGTTTATGGTTGTATAAGGAATAATGGGTACATGTGTTACTCACCAGGTGGCAGTAGTGGTGTGTTGTTTATATATCATCATAATTAAGAAGTTGCTGAGGGAATATAGTTACGAGGAAATTTTTCGTCTTGTTATCCAGCATTTCAGGATTAATTGGTTTTATAATTTCGTATTTTTTGAGGACAATGGATTTTTATTAATAACCTTCGAATATTCTGTGGATAATAAATAGAAGGGAAGAAATAGGTAGTGAGAGGCAATGCCTACTTATCTCTTTGACTCGCAATAATAATTCACTAGTATGATATTGAATGTCGATGAACTGGGCTGTAAAGATGTGTTAAAACAAATACAATAATGTGGAAATTATTTTTAAGTAGCAAAAAAAAAAAAAAAAAAGCTAATAGTTCTCTTAATTAAGATTGTGGTGAAATTGTATTAACTCATCATCGCCTAGACTCCTTCCCATCCACCCACCTAAACTCTCCAGATTGAAAGGCAGAGATATTAAGGGGGTGCGGGAATAAGGGGACAGGTTTGGGAGGGGTTTAGGGGGGTGCGGGGGTTTTTTGTGGAGTGCGGGAGTAGGGGGACAGGCTTGGGGGGGGGGGTTAGAGGGGTGTGGGAATAGGGGGCAGGCTTTCTACCCCCCTCAAGCCTGTCCCCTATTCCCGCACCCCCCTAACCCCCCCAAGCCTGTCCCCTACTCCTGCACCCCCTTAAATAAACGGTACTAGCTGCCAGGGAATTGATGGAATCGGTGGTATCCCTCCAAATAGACCACAAAAGTTGACCCCGGTAGTGTAAGACGAACCCAGATGACATGACCTTACTTGAACGTGTAGACAGATCATTCATATAACTGTATGTGTATATGTATGTCTGTAAATAACTGCGTGTGTAAATATATGACTAAATATCAGCTTGTATAATGACTGTAAATTACTGCGTGTGTATTATATGACTGTAAATATCTGCTTGTGCATATGTATGATTATAAATATCTGCGTGTGCATATGTATGACTGTAAATAATTGCTTGTACATATGTATGACTGTAAATAAGAGAGAGTGTATAAATATGACTAACTTATTGTTTATATGTATGAATGTATGACTGTAAATACCTGTGTGTGTGTGTGTGTACATGTCATTGCACCGTGTTGGGGAAACTTGTCCTCCTTCATGAGAAAATCCATTAATAAAACTCTAAAGTTAATTGTTTAATATAATCATTATGAATTTTACTTAGACACTCTAAAGTAATTAACATGCATTCTGGTATATGCGAAACAAATATTAATAAAGTAAATGGCCTCATGACGGGACGCAATCAGATTTTGGAAATATATCTAATAAATTAGGGCAACACTGGCGAGAAAAAGCGGTGTTTGATATTATAAAACTCGCTTCCCCTCGTAGCCTCGGCGTCACCAAATCTTGCTAATGGGAATAACAGGACGTCAGAGTTTTAAGGTTGCCCAAACTTTTCTTTCTGACAGGGGAAGTGGTGGTGGTGGGGATGGTGGTTGTTGTTGGTGGGTGAGTCTGTTCCCCATGCAGCTCTCCTTTCCTCACCATTTCCCCATCCCTCCTTTCCTCACCATTTCCCCATCCCTCCTTTCCTCATCCCTCCTTTCTCACCATTTCCCCATCCCTCCTTCCCTCACCATTTCCTCACCATTTTCCCATTCCTCCTTTCCTCACTATTTCCCCATTCCTCCTTTCCTCACCATTTCCCCATCCCTCCTTTCCTCACCATTTCCCCATCCTCTTTCCTCACCATTTCCCCATCCCTCTTCTCAATTTCTCCCCTTCACACTTCTACATTCACCCCTCTTCTTCCTCACTGCTCACCCATTACTCTCTTCACAACTACCCACTACTCTTCCACACCATTCAACCCCATCCCTCTTCATAACTACCCACTACTCTTGCTCACCACTCAACACTCTCCTCTCTTCATCACTCACCCCCTCCTCTCCTCACCACTCGCCCCCTCCTCTCCTCACCACTCGCCTCCTCTTCTTGCTCACCCTCAACCCCATCTCTCTTTTACCATTCACACACTCCTGTCATCACCACTCACCCATCCCTTGTCACCATTACCCCCAACCCTCTTCACCATTCAACCCCACCCCTCACTCACCTTTTCACATCACCAATCATCATCACCCTCACCTCTCCTCTCATCACTCTCCCCCTCTCCTCATCACCCCCACCTCTCCTTTCCTCTCCTCATCACTCTTCCCTCTCCTCATCACTCTCCCCCTCTCCTCATCACTCTCCCCCTCTCCTCCTTTTTGGTAAACTATCCCAGAAATCAAATTGCTTCAAAGTTACCAACATGGGATCTGTTTCGTGACTCAGTTTGAAGGATTCTGTAGCTCTCTGATTTACCGTCACGAGTTTCCTTCCTTAAGGGGATAATACATTTTTGATAAATCTGGAGAAAATTATTTCTCCAAACTATTCCAAGCAACAGAACACCAATTTTATTTTTATTTTATGAATCTGGTCCTGTTTCCTGGCATACTTTGGAGGAATCATGGCGCTAAAATTTACCCCCCTCCCCAAAAAAATAAAAATAAATGTAAGAAATTAGAATGATCTGGTGTTTAATCTCGGTAAATTGAAAACGTCGTCAGTGTATGTTTATGAACTTTAGTCTTCGATAATTATGGATTCTAAAGAGCTGTTCAGTAGCTGACAATAGTTCTTCATTTCCTATTTATAGAAGACCTTTGGTAATGAAGGAACTGTCTTGGGTCGTACAGTCACGAACAATAATAAGTACTCTCTTATCCAGATCTGCTTGGAATAATTAACCTGATGGAGTATTAATTAAGGGAAATAAATACTTGTTGTGGGTCAATTTGGAGCACACGTAACCCTCCGAACTCTGTCATAAAACACGTCTCTACAATCTTATGTGGAGGGATTCTGTTGCTTGGGATATCTTGGAGGAATCAGAGTCCCTTAATTTCCAACAGTAGGGACCGAGTGATGTAGTCAGAAAATTGGAAGTAAATGAGTCCTTCAAATGTTGCCACGAAACACCACCTATGGGGAAGGAGCTTGTTTCGTGGCATGGTCAGAAGGAATCGGAAGCCTTCATTTTTTATATACGATCAGAATCCTTAATGAGGTACTACAGTGTTGATAAATCTGGAGTAACTGATTCCTCCAAACTATTCCAAGCAACAGGACACCATTATTTCTCTTAATCTGGTAAATAATTCTGGAGTAACTAATTCCTCCAAACTATTCCAAGCAGCAGGACACCATTATTTTTCTTAATTAATCTGGTAAATAATTCTGGAGTAACTAATTCCTCCAAACTATTCCAAGCAACAGGACACCATTATTTCTCTTAATTAATCTGGTAAATAATTCTGGAGTAACTAATTCCTCCAAGCTATTCCAAGCAACAGGACACCATTATTTCTCTTAATCTGGTCCCTTTTCCTGACATACTTTGGAGTAATCAAGTTAGTCCAGTATATCAAAAAGTGAGTCAGGATAAGTTTATTTAATTAGTTCACTGATATGTCGGATGATTAGAAACTTCAACAAGACTTGGCTACTTCTTAAGGGGATAGTATACTTTTGGTACATTGGAGTTCCTTGATTCCTCCAAACTATGCCAGGAAACAGGACCAGGTTGACAAAAGTAATGGTTCCCTGTTGCTGGGTATAGTTTGGAGGAATCATTTGCTCCATATTTACCAACATTGTACCATATACCCCTTAAGTTTCTCTACTGTATTTTCTCTTTAGTTATTGCTGTGGAGGGAAGTTGGCATATTTTTATTTTGACTGCATGATAAGTGAATAAATTAAATTATATTGGTATTATCTGTAACCACATGGAATTATCTAACTCATTATAGTGTACAGTTGGACTCAGTAATTCGTACACACACTTTATAGTCTTCAAGGGTTTACAACACACAGAAAATATTGTAAGTCTATTATTTTAACTGCAATTCAGTATAATAATAGATTTGTTGTTTTGTAATATCACCATTCACTGCAGTACTTTCACAATAATGAACTCTCTTTAGGATGAGTCTGTGCACTATCAAAGACAAAAGTCGTGTCGTTAAATTTGGGGGAAGGATATGGTAAAGAGCCACAGTGATGAGGAGAGGGGGAGAGTGATGAGGAGAGGAGAGGAGAGGTGAGGGTGATGATTGGTGATGTGAAGAGGTGAGTGAGGGGTGGGGTTGAGTGGTGAGCAAGAAGAGGGGGTGAATGGTGACAAGGGGGGCATGGACGTAATTGTAGTGGGACTTTCATTATGTTTCACGAGTTAGTTATATCAAATCATCGGACAAGACAACGACACGACTTTTTGTCTTTGATAGTACTGTGTGAATTCCTGTAGCCAACTGTACTTACTTCCTCATTGGTAATATCCTTATACAGACACTTGGTAAAATTCTGGGAGCCTCATCGGTATTAAAGGACCCTGTGTCGTAGTCAGAAAATTAGAGGTAAATGAGTCCTTCAAATATTGCCACGAAACACACACACACCTATAAGGAAGGAGCTTGTTTCGTGGCATGGTTAGGTGGAATCAGAAGCCTCTAATTTTTTATACACGATCATAGGGCCCTAAAGTGAGTCGTATTTTTCGGAATTAGAGGGCTATTGAGGTCTCCATATAATGCCTGTAAAATTTAATAGACCATCTCAATGTACAGTCAGCGGTAAATGTCGTGTCGCCAAATTTGCCCAAGTTATGAAGTACAGTAGTATGGAAATGTTATCTTCACACACTCGTAAAATGAAAACCCAGAATAGTTTACTAATTCCCCCCCCCCTGGATATTGTAATTTTTTCTGTATGTTGGTGAATGTGTTGGTTTCATATATTATCTTTTATGTTTGTGAATGTGTTGGTTTCATGATTATGTTATCCTTCAAAAAACTCTAAGTGAGGCGACACTATTTTTGCCACCGACTGTACTAGTATTGGGATTTGTTTTGAAGCATAGTTTGGAGGAATCAGTAGCCCTCCAGTTTGCCGAAAAGAGACGATTCCCTTAAGGGTCCTGTGATCGTGTATGAAAATTGGATGCTTCTGATTCCTCCCGACTATGCCACGAAACAAACTCCTTCCATATGGGTGATGTTTCGTGGAAATATTTTAAGGACTCTTTAATCTCCAAAAATCTGGATAAAACACAGGGTCCCTTAATATACAAATACATATATATATCATTACTCTCAGTACACACACATCTAAGAGAAGCAGGTGTACAGGTATTGGCATCGTATATTTTTGGAGAGATAATTAT
>JAWQEG010008123.1:0-7500 GCA_033782935.1 Petrolisthes cinctipes | reverse complement strand
CTGTTCTTGGGGGGGGGGGGGTTTGTAGCTCAGTAACCCCCCCTCCCTCCGCGCACACACACACACACACTCCATCTCAACCCCCTCCATTTCAACCCCCCCTCCATTTCAACTCCCCCCTCCATTTAAACTCCCCTCCATCTCAACCCCCTCCATCTCAAACCCCCCTCCATCTCAAACCCCCCTCCATCTCAAACCCCCCTCCATATCAAGCTCCCCCCCGCCTTTCCTTCCATATCAACCTCCCCTCACTTTCCTTCCATATCAACCTCCCCTCCCTTTCCTTCCATATCAACCTCCCCTCCCTTTCCTTCCATATCAACCTCCCCTCCCTTTCCTTCCATATCAACCTCCCCTCCCTTTCCTTCCATATCAACCTCCCCTCCCTTTCCTTCCATATCAACCTCCCCTCCCTTTCCTTCCATATCAACCTCCCCCCCCCTTTCCTTCCATATCAACCTCCCCTCCCTTTCCTTCCATATCAACCTCCCCCCCCCTTTCCTTCCAGTTCACCTTCCCTCCCCCCGTCAGTGGGAATTGTGATATATTTCGCATGGTATTAATCAGAATACCGGTTTTTCTATTTGTCATTCAAGTTGAGCAGTGGGTACTTTACGTCGGTACTAAAGCTGTAATGTATTGGAGAATGACAGTGCTGCCTCCTTCATATTTTGAGACAATTTGATACTGTTACAAGTATACTGTTACACTTTTATACACTTTCCTATTCTCTTCTATTCCTCCATCTCCTCTTTATTACACTTTCCTTCTCTCCCTATTCCTCTCTTCTGTTACAAGTATACTGTTACACTTTTATACACTTTCCTATTCTCTTCTGTTCCTCCATCTCCTCTTTATTACACTTTCCTTCTCTCCCTATTCCTCTCTTCTCTATATCTCTACCATCTACTCTTTACTACACTTTCCTTTTCTCTTCTATTCCTCTCTTCAATGTATTAAAATTTTACCACCTCCTCTTTACCACACTCTCCTTCCCTATTCCTCTCTTCTCTATATCTCTACCATCTCCTCTTTATACTGTATGTACACTGTCTCTATACAATGAAATATACATCATCTATATTCTTGGTGTCATAATAATCATAGTAGTTATTTAATCAATTTCTGTGGTAACTTATCAGAGGAAAAATGTATAAAGAATACAGTTATGTACTACTAACTATACTGTATATATAATTGTGTGTATAAGTACTGTATTTATGCGTATGTATGTATGTATGTATGTACAGTATGCATAATTACAACATCATGGATATAATTATTGCACAGAGTCTTATAGGAAGGTAAACGTGAATGTGTAGTGGTATTCCTGGGAAGGTGTGGGGTGTGTGTGTGTGTGTGTGGGGTGTTGGGGAAGGTAGCCAGAGAGAACCATAAACCTGTTCCCCCCCCCCCACTAGCCCCCCCCCCCCCCCCCCCCCCCGTCCGTGAGGCTCTACTTGAGGTGGTGGTGTTGGTGTGTATGGTGCAGGTGACTGACTGACTGACTGACTGGCTATGTGCTGTACTTGACGCCTGCCTGACAGACAACACTCGACCACCACTTCATGCATTACTCAGCGTCATGCACGTGCCTACAAGCACAGTGGCAGGCCCTTCACGTGACCTGGCTAATTTCCTGCAAGCACTATACGTGAGGGGCAATAGGCCGGGGATTAGTGTAGTATATTAACTGCTATAATTATCATCCTAATTAACAGGGAATCATTATACAAAACTTTAAGTAGATTTTAATAAGGTGAACAAAATACACTGAATACAGCCTTTTAGAAATGATGTTAGTTTGAAAGCAGTACAGACTTAGTTAGGCAGATAACAGACGCACAAATAAATAGACACAATAGAACATATACACACAAACAAAACGGAGTCTAACATATACATTCACACAAACACACAGTCGAACATACATACATCATGATTATACATATAAACACAGTCGAACAAATATACACATTCGAACATATACACACAAACACACACAGTGGAACATACATACAAACACAGTGAAACATACATACAAACAGACTGGAACATACAGACAGACAAACAGACAGACAGAAAAACACAGTGGAACATACATACAAACATACTGGAACATACATACAAACAGACAGACAGACAGACAGACAAACACAGTGCAACATACATACAAACACAGTGGAACATACATACAAACAGACAGACATACACACATACTGGAACATACAAACAGACATACAAACACACTGGAACATACATACAAACTCTGTGGAACATACATACACAGTGGAACATACATACAAACAGACAGACATACAAACATACTGGAACATACAGACAGACAGACAGACATACAAACACACTGGAACATACATACAAACTCTGTGGAACATACATACAAACACTGGGGAACATACAAACAGACAGACATACATAAAAACAAACACATTGGAACATACAAACACACTGGAACATACAAACAGACAGACATACAAACATACTGGAACATACAGACAGACAGACATACATACAAACAAACACATTGGAACATACAAACACACTGGAACATAAAGACAGACAGACAGACAGACATACATACACCCAGTCAAGCATACATACAAACAAACAGACATAGACATACAGACACACACACACACCCGGCCCGGTCAACACGTAGCTTTGTCAGACTCTTATAATTTGCTTAGGGGTATTGTAATTCCATATACCACACCACTCCACAGATTGATCCACAGACAGATTGATCCACACTCCACATTTTGATCCACACTCCACATATTGATCCACACTTCACATATTGATCCACACTCCACAGATTGATCCACACTCCACATATTGATCCACACTCCACATATTGATCCACACTCCAAAGATTGATTCACACTCTGCTTTGGTCTCCCTCAAACTAACTATTTTTTTTGTATATATACAGTGTTTTGGAATAATGACTACAGAACCATATATATACCACAGCATTACCTGATTGGAGTATACGAATAAATGTTTGTATTCTTGTTCACATTGCTTAAGGGGGAAGTTTTGTGTTGGTAATTCTGGAGCAACTGAATCCTCCAAACTATTCCAAGCAACAGAACACCATTATTTTTGCTCTTCTGGTCCTGTTTCCTGACATACTTTGGAGAAATCAAGGCACTCCAATGTACCAAAAAAGAACTACCACCTTAAGGGGATTGTATACTTTTTTGTTACATTGGAAGATTTTGATTCCTCCAAAGTATGCCCGAAATCAGAACCAGGTTAACAAAGATAATGGTAACCTGTTACTTGGAATAGTTTGAAGGACTCATTTGCTCCAGATTTACAAACAGTGTACTACCTACCCCCTTAAGGAACCCTGTGATGTAGTCAGAAAATTGGAGATAAATGAGTCCTTCAAATATTGCCACGAAACACTACCTATAGGAAAGGAGGTTGTTTCGTGGCACATGGTCAGGAGAAATCAGAAGCCTCCAATTTTCATACAAGATCACAGGGTGCTTAAGGGGAGAAACTCTTTTTTTTTGGGCTAATAATTCCTCCTAACCATGCCAGAAAACAGATTATCTATATGTTACTAATAGGAGATCTGTTTCGTGACATAGTTTGGAGGAATCAGTAAGGGTAAAGGTGTAAGGGTAAGGGTAAAGGTGTAAGGGTGAAAGTGTGAGTGGAAGGGTAAGGGTGAAAGTGTGAGTGGAAGGGTAAGGGTGAAGGTGTGAGTGGAAGAGTAAGGGTAAAGGTGTAAGTGTAAGGGTGAAGGTGTGAGTGGAAGGGTAAAAAAATATATAGGTTTATCCCCTTATGAGAATTTTCCAAGCATTTATATATATTTCATTTAAGATTTCATTTTATTTATGTGATGGCAATTATTTTTTACCATAATATATTTCTGTAATGTCATCGAAGAAGTAGACGACCGAATATAAAAATGCTAAGCTTCTGTTGTGCTAAAATGTTCAGACAATGTTAATACTGAGGAAACATTATTAGCCTCTGTAATCTGGAAACTTACTATAAACATCTTGTGAAAATATATTGTCATCACTCAGTCTTATCTTGTCACTCACACTCTCACTCCCACTCTCCTATTCCACTCTCACTCCCACTCTCCCCTTCCACTCTCACTCCCACTCTCCCCTTCCACTCTCACTCCCACTCTCACTCCCACTCTCTCCTTCCACTCTCACTCCCACTCTCCTATTCCACTCTCACTCCCACTCTCCCCTTCCACTCTCACTCCCACTCTCCCCTTCCACTCTCACCCCCACTCTCCCCTTCCACTCTCACTCCCACTCTTCGCACATCCATCCTCTCTCCTTCCACTCTCACTCCCACTCTCCCCTTCCACTCTCACTCCCACTCTCCCCTTCCACTCTCACTCCCACTCTCCCCTTCCACTCTCACTCCTACTCTCACTCTCACTCTCACTCTTCGCACCTCCATCCTCTCTCCTTCCACTCTCACTCTGAGCACCTTCAACTCCACTATTCCACTCATAGCCCGACCCTGCCACTCACCTCTACTCTTCCACTCTCATCCTCCACCACTAGGCACTCTCACTCACCACCTTCACCCTTACCCTTCCACTCACACATTCACCCTTACCCTTCCACTCACACCTTCACCCTTACACCTTTACCCTTACCCTTACACCTTCACCCTTACACTTACACCTTCACCCTTACACTTACACCTTTACCCTTACCCTTACACCTTCACCCTTACCCTTACACCGTCACCCTTACACCTTCACCCTTACCCCTTCACCCTTACCCTTACACCTTTACCCTTACCCTTACACCTTCACCTTTACCCTTACAATTACACCTTCACCCTTACCCTTCCACTTACACCTTTACCCTTCCACTTACACCTTTACCCTTACCCTTCCACTCACACCTTCACCCTTACACCTTTACCTTTACCCTTACACCTTCACCCTTACCCTTCCACTCACACCTTCACCCTTACACTTACACCTTCACCCTTACCCTTCCACTCACACCTTCACCCTTACACTCACACCTTCACCCTTACACTTACACCTTTACCCTTACCCTTCCACTCACACCTTCACCCTTACACCTTCACCCTTACACTTACACCTTTACCCTTACCCTTCCACTCACACCCCAACAACCCTGACACACTCATTCCCCCTCATAGCACTCTATTCCACCCTTGGATTTCTCACCTCCACTCTTTCATGATATGCAACTCGAAAAGAACATGTGCAATGATAATAATTAATGCAACATGTTTGACCAATATAGCCTATACTTGTTTTAGATAAAGAATAATAATAAACACTTATATACAAACAAAACGGAGTTAGGTTATTACATACTCAACAATATACAGACACACACATTACTTTATACAATGGGTCCTAAAGTGTAAAATTAATGACCGTAAGTTTTTTTTGTTCACAGAGGCGAAAACACTTCATAGCTTTGGCCTTACCCACGAATATGAACATTTCCGCAGTTCAAAAGAGTAAGAGAAAATGACCATATCACATTAACAAGAGTTGCTATATTTTTCGTGAATGCAGGTTGTTGTTGTTGTTGTTGTTGTTGTTGGTGAACGTAGCATGCATCCACAGAGAAACGGAAATTACTTCTTTAATTCAATTTATGACTTTTTTTGTATTCGACACTCGTCCCAGATTTTTGTACATTGGAGAATTTGTACGTGCAAGAAGTGTATCCTTGCAATAACAACAAAAAATGCAATTAATATACAGTAATAGCCTCTTGCATGTAGGTGCTAATCTTATTAGGGTCTTTGTTTCTGCGCAAACGAGATTCAAACTCGTTAGATTGAAGGGAGAGGGACAGTGTAGCGGGGTGTGGCACTCTCACCCCCATTTGGCACTCTCGCCCCCATTTGGCACTCTTACCCCCATTTGGCACTCTCACCCCCATTTGGCACTCACCCTCCACCCTGGTACTCTCACACCCTACCCTACCCTGGCACTTTAACCTCTCACCCTGGCACTCTCACTTTCTCCTTTGGCACACTCACTTTCTCCCTTGGCACTCTCACCCCCCTTCCTGGCACTCTCACTTTCTTCCTTGACTCTCTCCCTCACCTTTTCCTACCACGAGGCCTACAGCTGAAGACTAGGATACTGTTTAGGAAATAAAATAATATAGTTTATTTTTAATTCATTTTGCTAAATAGATTATAAATGATTCTTTGCACTCCGGGGAGGAAGAATTTACATATACGTGTTTTACCAGCCAGAACATGGAAATGAGATTTTTGTGAGTGTCCTTTATTACCTCATAATTATATCCCAAAAGATGTGAAGTTATCGTGGTCTTCCATGAGTCAGGAGACATGAGGATCGATAAGACTTTTGATGGTCAGAGAAAAAGATTCGCTAGCCATACATTATCTCACACAACTTTTACATATATATCAGTCTTTGAAATCAGTCTTTGGAAAGTAGGTAAATGTCGGGTCATTCTGTACGAAGGAGTTAATTAAGATGCTACAAGTTTACCTATTACATTTTTCCCCGAGTTTCAATTGGTAGGTCAGATTTGGTCCCAGGTAAATGTCAGACTATTCTTTGTGCGAAGGAGTTAAGTTGCTAAACGATTACCGATTACATATTTCCAAAGTTCAAATTGATGGGATAGATTTGTCTCACCATCCTGGACTAAGGGCTACAGATGCTACGAGTTTACCAATTAAATTTTTTCCTAGGGATCAATTGGTGGGTCAGATTTCGTGCCAGAGAGATACAGCACTAACTAACTCCCCAAGTACTGAAGTATAAACAATGTGTGGTGAATTCAGGGTCCTTGACTGTTGTGAGAGTATTGAAGTACCATCACAGCTTGTCAGGGTTTAATGTAATGAGTCTCTGTAACAAAAATGACAAACTTTTCATTTCACCAGCAGCTTAAAGTTACATGTGAATAATGTCTTGTTTAAAAGAAATATGTAAAAATACTCATATATATATATAAAGTACTCATTGTATTATATATAGTATATTTGGAATTACTTTACTTCTTTTGTTATATAAGTTCATGAAATTATGTAATAGAGAAGATGGATTTTTGTTGTCATTTTTCCACACCATGCAATCACATTATCATCATCTCTTCTCACTTTTTTTCAGATTCATTCTCCCCAATGTTGTGTATGCTTATCTTCCTGTGTCGATATGGTACACCCTGCCCCCCTACACAAACCTCACACTACACACCTACACCACCACCAAACCACACCACACCTACACAAACCTCACACTACACACCTACACCACACCATACCACACCTACATCACCACCACCAAACCACACCACCACAGATCACCACCACCAAACCACACCACACCACCACCACCACACCACACCACCACCACCACCACACCACACCACCACCACAGCACACCACCACAGCACACCACACCACAACACACCACATCACCACCACATCACCACCACCACAGTACACCAC
>JAWQEG010008122.1:0-31730 GCA_033782935.1 Petrolisthes cinctipes | reverse complement strand
AGAGGATTCCAGACCAAGGTGTTTAGTAATACAGTTCATAATTATATACAATACTGTATTATGTAGTGAACTGTACAGAAATCAGTGTATGTCTGATAGAGGCAGCTTCATTATATCCGACTTATCACTGAATGTCTTACTGTCTTCCCTGTAATTGAATGGAGGTGTTTATATCCTTTGATGTATAAGAAGTTTACTATTAATACAGGCCAATTAATCTCTTAGATATATGGAGCTTCCCAGTTATATATATAAAAACATTGATATATATAATACAGTTTGTCATTGTGGTTAAGGTATTTATTAAGTCATTTCTCTCCTGTGAACTGTTTTACTGTACACAATACCAGCATCCATAAGTATTAAGACGTTTCTTGGGTATCTATAATTTTGCTTTTTTCCACTCTGTACCAATACTTTGCTGTACTTTATTACTTTACTTTTTCTCCTGAGATTATTTCTGTTTAGCATTAATTAAGGGTATTATAGTATAGTGTTGGTAAATCTGGAGCAACTTGATTCCTCCAAAGTATGCCAGGGAACAGAACCAGGTGACAAAAACGAATGGTGTCTTGTTGCATGGAATAAAAAATAGTTTGAAGGAATTAGTTGGGTTTTAGATTTACCAACACTTGTACTACTGTCCCCTTAACCTTTTTCTAGCTGTCCAGTTCAGTAGTTTATTTAGCCTCGTGTTCTCATTCATTGTGGTTTAAAGGAGATTCTCATGTTGGGTAAATTGGAAGGCTACTGATTCCTCCTAAATGTACCAGAAAACAGGATGCGGGAATAGGGGGACAGGCTTGGGGGGGGTTTAGGGGGGTGCGGGAATATGGGGACAGGCTTGGGGGGGGTTTGGGGGTGTGCGGGAATAGGGGGACAGGCTTGGGGGGGGTAGAAAGCCTGTCCCCTATTCCGCAACCCTCTAACCCCCACCCCCCAAGCCTGTCCCCCTACTCCCGCACCCCCCTAAACCCCCCCCCCCCAAGCCTTGTCCCCCTTACTCCCGCACCCCCCCCAAGCCTGTCCCCATACTCCCACACCCCCCTAAACCCCCCAAAGGCCTGTCCCCCTACTCCCGCACCCCCCTAAACTCCCCTTCAAGCCTGTCCCCATACTCCCTCACCCCCCTAAACCCCCCCCCCCCCCAAGCCTGTCCCCCTATTCCCGCACCCCCCTTAATGGTACTAATAATGGATCTGTTTCGTGATTAGTTTGGGGGAATCAGAGACCTTCAAATTCACCAACAAAAGAATCCCCCCTTGAATTTCCGCACCTTCTCATTCTCAAGAGCTGCACCGCTAAAAATTTCTTCATTACACAATTTATTTATTTATTCTTGACCAAAACAAAGAATAAAAATAAAAAATGAAGCAAAATTTGATTAGTTAGTTAGTCAGTCTGTCAGTCACCAGTAAGATAATTAACTCACTTTGTACAAATTTATAGAGCTTTACTGTATCTAAGTAATGTGAAGACTGGAATTATTTGAAAGTAGTTTATTGCTGCACTCAACACAATAAATACTTTTTGTAGATTTTTGAAGTTACTGTGGATAGATAGCGTAAGAGTAATTAATTTTCATCTCTATTATCATTTTTCCAGTATGTATTTATAAAACCACACTTACAGTACACATAAATGTCTCTTGTTTTTTGCTGTAGTTCACTTAATTTGAACACTATGCAATCTATCAATCAATCAATCAATTATCCACCAGCAATTTAAAAACCCAAACAAAACAATGGATTGAGCAGTTTGGTCATGTTGTTCTTTTTCCTAGTGGTGATGATGATGATGATGATGAAGCAGACAGTGATAGTGATAGTGATGGTGAGTAGGTGAGACTTGGTTGATTGAGAACGACTTTGATCGCTCACCTCGGCAAATTCCAGGTAGGCAGGGAAGGGAAGGGTAGGGTAGGGAGAAGAAAGGGGGGGGGGAAGATGTGGGTAGGAAGGAAGGAAGGTAGGAAAGTGGGAAGGGAAGGGTAGGAAGGAAAATGGGAAGATGTGGGTAGGCAGGGAAGGAAAGGAAGAAAAGGAAGGAAGGGTAGGGTAGGGAGGAAGGAAGGTAGGTGAAGATGTGGGTAGGCAGGGAAGGAAAGTAAGGAAGGGGTGGACAGGGAAGGAAGGAAGGAAGGTGGGAAGGGAAGGGTAGGAAGGAAGGAAGGGGAAGATGTGGGTAGGCAGAGAAGGAAAGGAAGGTAAGGAAGGTGAAAGTGTGGGTGGGAAGGGAAAGGAGGGGAGGAAGGAAGGTATGGTTGGGAAGGGAAGGAAGGTGAATGTGTGGGTGGGAAGGAAGGTAAGGAAGCAAAAGGAAGGTGTGGGTGGGAAGAAAAAGGAAGGGAAGGAAGATGAATGTGTGGGTGGGAAGGAAAAGGAGGAAGGAAGGGATGGAAAGGTAAGGAAAGGAAGGTGTGGGTGAAGATGGCTTGCAGGAAAACTTATTACAAATATTATTCAGATTTTAATATATTCTGGTCTTATTATCATTATTCATAGATACAAAAATTATTCAGTCAATGTTTATGATATAATTATTTAGGGTTTGGATGTGCCCGAGTTACTTAATATATATTCTTTATATTGCTTATTGAGGATTGGATGTGCCTGAGTCAATCATTGCTTAGTATTATTTATTGAAGGTTTGATTGTGTTTATGTTATAATTGTTATTGAGGGTTTGGATGTGCTTGAGTTAGTTAATGCTTTTGTTATAATTGTTATTGAAGGTTTGGATGTGCTTGGGTTAGTTAATGTTTATGTCATAATTTTTATTGAGTGTTTGAATGTGCCCGAGTTAGTTATTGCTTTTGTTATTTATTGAGGGTTTGGTTGTGCCTGAGTTAGTTAATGCTTATGATATTTATTGAGGGTTTGGATGTCCTTGAGTTAGTCATTCATTGCTTAGTATTATTTATTGAAGGTTTGATTGTGCCTGAGTTAGTTTAATGTTTATGTTATAATTGTTATTGAGGGTTTGGTTGTGCTTGAGTTAGTTAATGTTAATGTTATAATTATTATTGAGGGTTTGGTTGTACCTCAGTTAGTTATTGCTTTTGTTATAATTGTTATTGAGGATTTGGATGTCCTTGAGTTAGTTATTGCTTATGTTATTTATTGAAGGCTTGGATGTATCTCAGTTAGTTAATGTTATTTTTATTATTTTTATTGAGGGTTTGGTTGTGCTTGAGTTAGTTAATGCTTATGTTATTTCTTGAGGGTTTGGATGTGCTTGAGTTAGTTCAATACTCAGTCTTGATGCATTGATTACTCTTGTTTACTGAAGAAGAATGCAATCACTGTAAAAAATGGATGTCTTTCATTAGTTGACTTGCAATTTGTCATATATGTGAGGATGAAGCATTTCCATTTATTTACTTTATATATTATGTGATCAGCCATAAATTTTTCACTTTCTTAATAATTATATGATAGAGCGTATTCATATCTTTTCATAGAAAGGGATATATTTTTTTGAAATTTTAAGAACACTCGTCTATGACACACATCTTACTTAACCCTAAATTTAATACCAAATTCTATAGTACTGTCATATGTCTCTTATACTATCTATCTGTTTTTGTATCAGACTTTATTTCATTGTTAATATTATCCTTTCTCTTCTTCTTAGTAATATAACACAGTAGTACAATATATGACTTAGTATGTTACAGAGAATGAATTATTTTATTACACATTGTCAAACTTTTAATCAGGTGTTTTTTTTACCAGGGTCAGTGTTTGTTTGTTTGTAATGATTGATTTTGATATTTCAACCATTTTAATATTGTCTGTAATTTTTTTTTTTTTTTGTTGAGCTCCTTCATTTCATTCTTTATTTAGTATCTTTCTTCATTTCCTCTTCTTTCTTCATTTCCTCTTCTTTCATTTATTATTTTTTTCTAACTTCTCCATTTCATATTTCGTTCATTTATTATATCATATCTCTCTGTTTCTCTCCTCTCTCTAACTCATCTATTTCCTCCCTTCTCTCTCCACCTCTTCTCCTCTCATCCCCCATTCTCTCTCCACCTCCTCTCCTGTCACCTCCCTCATCTCTCCACCTCCTCTATTTCCCCCCTCATCTCTCCACCTCCTCTCCTTTCACCTCCCTCATCTCTCCACCTCCTCTATTTCCCCCCATCATCTCTCCACCTCCTCTCCCATCACCCCCCTCATCTCTCCACCTCCTCCATATCCCCCCCATTCCCTCTCATCCCCCCTCATCTCTCCAACTCCTCCACCTCCTCTCACCACCCCACTCATCTCTCCTCCAACCCTTCCATCCCTTTCCCACCAGATCAACCAAGGTGTGTGGTGATGTTGGTGTGAGGAAGGTGGTGTTATCCGAGCGCTCCTTGGGTGACTTCTCCAGTGAGGTCGCCGCCTTCTGGAGCGCCGACCTGCTGCACGACGACGATGACCTCGACTCGGACGAAGACCTCGACCTCGACCTGTACGGACCTGTCTGAGTTTCGTCCGAGTTTTGTCTGGGTTTTAATCGAGATTCGTCCGAGTTTTGTCTGGGTTTTAACCAATTTTTGTCCCAGTTTTGTTTGTAAAATTTTGTCCAAGTTTCATCCGAGTTTTGTTTGAGACTTGTCCATGTTTTTCCTCGAGTCTATTCCTCCCCGACACTCCCCCCCCCCTCCCCCCCCTCCCCCCCCTCCCCCCCGGCTGGTTTGGTTGGTCGTATAGTCTCTGTTTAAAGATATACATTATACTGCCAGGTTCTTTCTCCCTATTAATTGTTACTCAGTATTTTCCCTCTCTTATTTGTTACTCAGTTCTTTCTCTCTATTATTCGTTACTCAGTTCTTTCTTTGTATTAATTGTTACTCAGTATTTTCTCTCTCTTATTCGTTACTCAGTTCTTTCTTTCTATTATTCGTTACTCAGTTCTTTCTCTTATTCGTTACTCAGTTCTTTCTCTCTATTAATTGTTACTCAGTTCTTTCTCTCTCTTATTCGTTACTCAGTTCTTTCTCTGTGTTATTACCCAGTTATTTCTCTTCAAGTTTGATAGTATAGTTAAAACGAGTAGTACCGGTATAGCACATGCATTGTAGAAAACAGACTTTATTCCGACAACAATTATAATTACCTGTATTTCTCTACTCCAAGAATTAAACCACAACAGAGCAGACATTAATAATATTATATGTGTGTGTGTATATGTGATGGTTCCTGTCATATTATTATTTTTTCATGTGGCCAAAAAAACAAAATCAAAGAGCAGGCAGGTCTCAATTATGAATATTATACAGACGCTATTCACACAACAAGAAATTTTTCACAGGGGATGAGAGGAGAGTGAGAAAAAAAGTGTATGTTAACTTTATCATCTGTACTTAGAGAAAGAGTGAGAATTAATGATGAGTTAAGTAAGAGATCTCATTTCTGTGTGTGTGTGTCTGTTTCTGTTTCTGTGTGTATGTGTGTGTATGTGTCTTATGTGTGTGTGTATATATGTGTGTGTGTCTTATATGTGTGTGTGTCTTATGTGTGTGTGTATATATGTGTGTGTCTTATGTGTGTGTATATATGTGTGTGTGTATATGTGTGTACAGTATATATGCGTGTGTCGTGTGTGTGTATACTGTATATGTGTGTGTGTGTTATGTGTGTGTGTCATATGAACTCAAAGAATGACATGGAAAATTAACAATGAATACAATACCCATAAAGTGAAAGTATTAATCCAACCAGTATACTGTATTGTGTGACTTAAAATACAGCCCGTGTAACTAGAAATACCTTATACTGTATATATCTTGTTTGTGACGAATCCAGGTACAGAATTTTTTTTTAAGCTACCACAAGTGAAATACAGTAAGTTGAGTTGGGTCACAAAAGATTTTATTTAGTGTTATTATTGTTTTAGGTTGAGTTTCTTCTTTTGTTGGTGAATTGGAAGGTCAGTGATTCCTCTAAACTATGCCATGAAACAGATCCCCTATTAATACCATTGAGGGCATCTGTTTTCTGGTATAGTTGAGGAGGAATCAGTAGCCTTTTCCAATTTACCAATAAGGGAATCTCCCCTTGATATTATACAGAAATGCAAGAGAAGATAGAGGGATTAATTTATTTCAAGCTATGTTTCTTAAATGTCCTCAATTCAGTTTTCAAATCATGTGCATCACTCAGTCACATACAGACAAGATCAAGTTAGTTAGATTAAGGTGGTAATTAATTCCCTTTTGGTACATTGGAGTGCCTTGATTCCTCCAAAGTATGTCAGGAAACAGGCCGAAACAGTTAACAAAAATAATTGGTGTTCTGTTGCTTGGAATAGTTTGGAGGATTCAGTTGCTCCAGATTTACTAACACAAAACTTTCCTCCTTAATGTAAAATGAAGGTTGTTGTTGTTGTTGTAAGTTTCCCATCCCAGATTTTTATTTCCCTTTTGTTACTTGTATAAATGGAAGAGATATTTTAGATTAGAAAAGCTTTATCATTTTATTTTCCATCCCTAAATACCAGATTGTAAAACACGTGTATAATATGACACAGTACGGTACTTTTATGTTTTTATTGTGTTGTTATTTTCGAACTTCACCTAAAGGACATTCTTTATTTATTAATGGGAGAGTATATGTTTGGTAAATTAAGGGAGAAGTTCTGTGTTGGTAAATCTGGAGCAACTGAATCCTCCAAACTATTCCAAGCAACAGAACACTATTATTTTTGCTCTTTTGGGCCTGTTTTTTCCTGGCATACTGTACTTTGGAGGAATCAAGGCACTCCAATGTACCAAAAAGGAATTACCACCTTAAAGCTCCTTGATTCTTCTAAAGTATGCCAGAAAACAGGACCAGATTAACAAAAATAATGGTGTCCTGTTTCTTGGAATAGTTTAGAGGAATCAGTTACTGCAGAGATACCAACAGTTTACTTTCCCCTTTAATTCCAGAACTTGTCCCATTGCTTATATTATCATGAGTATTCTTCATGGTAACAGTTTCCATTGTAAATACATTTTTTTTTTTTTTTTTTTCTGACTGCCAGTTCCATGTAGTTTTCTCTCTTGTTCTCATGTTGGGATTTAGTGCCAAATGGTTCATGTTGTCAGGCAGATGGATATTATATTATTTTTTATTTTTGCTGTCAAGTTTCTGCAAAAAATAATTCAGTGCATTTTTTTATTTTCATAATGGCAAACACCACTGTTGTTTTGTTGTAAGTTCCCTTAGGTTTTTATAAATTGTATTAATTTTAATTGATTAATTGTATAGTACTGTACACTTAATTTTTACATAAATGCCAAGTGTATGTGTTAAGAAACGTACTATAATACTTAGGGCCGTATGCAAGGACATCCGTGGTGTAGGCGATGGTGTGGTACTGGTACGATGGCTGTGTTGTGTATCTATTGACCCTTCGTACCAGTACCACACCTTCGTACGCACCACGAATATTTTTTTAATATGGGGCCCTTAGTGTTGTGAAATTATATGGTCCGTGTCATTGACCTTGTCTCGTCCACCAACACCTGCCGTTATGGAAGCTAGATACTCCTTTACCACAACTAGATACAGTATACAGATACAGTTGGACACATGAATGGGTGGTACAGCCCAGGTGAAAGATACTTGTCCCATTTGAGTAACCAGTGTCTATTTTCAGGTACTTGCTTTTTATTACCATCCTCAATACTGACTTCTGCCCCTGATGTCTCCTATTTGGCACTAAGAAACTTGATATTGAGAGAAATTGACCATCTTTCACTTGGGCTGTACCACCCATTCATGTGTCCAACTGTACAGCCACAATCAAATATCCACCGACACTTTCCTTCCATCTCAGTAAATATCTTGGTAATAAAGAACAACACGTGTATAAGTTTGTAGCACAACATAATAATAATAATTGAGGGGGTTGAGTTGACTTAAGGTATTGCATGATTATATTTTGATATGATATTGATCTATTGGCACGATGGAAGTAAAGTGTCGGTGGATATTTGATTGTGGCTGTACATGTATTGATTCCGAACGCTTCCCTCATTAACTGTAACACAAACAGTAAAGAATATTTAAAAAAAAAATGTAAGCACTGTACTGGGTGAACCATCGACCATAAACCCCTTCCTTATTATGTACAATTGCCAGCACTTCTAACTGGTACACGAAAAAAGGATTAACAGCTCTGAATGAATGTACCAGTTATAAGTGCCTGCAACTGTACATTATTTTCAATTATTTCTACTGTACTTTGCAAATATTTTACGAGACACGGTTTGCCACTCATATTCTCTCTAGCAAAATGGGAGAACCTACATGTATATAGTATTATTTCCAAGTGGTAGATACTGTTGTGAAAGAGAGTTTATTTTTATGTTGTGGGATTGTAAGTTTGTTTTTCATTTTGTGGGATTGTAAGTCAGTTATTTATGTTGTGGGATTGTAAGTCAGTTTTAAGTGATTGTATTGTAAGTCAGTTTTTTTTATGTTGTGGGATTGTAAGTCAGTTATTTATGTTGTGAGATTGTAAGTCAGTTATTTCATGTTGTAGGATTGTAAGTCAGTTATTTATGTTGTGGGATTGTAAGTGAGTTTTTTTTATGTTATGGGATTGTAAATCTGTTTTTTTATGTTGTGAGATTGTAAGTCAGTTTTTTCATGTGATTGTATTGTAAGTCAGTTTTTTATTTAAGATTAATTAATTATTAGTTTACAACATTCCAGGGTTAATATATTTTTGGTAAATTAGGGGGAGGGGGGCTACTGATTCCTCCAAACTATGCCAGGAAACAACAAACCACCTCAATGTTACTAATAGGGGATCTGTTGTTGTTTCGTGTCAAAGTTTGGAGGATTCGCTAGCCTTCCAATTTTACCAACAAGAGAATCTCCCCTTAAGGTGGTACATAATTCTTTTTTGGTACATTGGAGTGCCTTGATTCCTCCAAAAAAGTATGCTAGGAAACAGAACCAACCAGAAGAGCAAAAATAATGGTGTTCTGTTGTTGCTTGGAATAGTTTGCATGAAGGATTCAGCCAGTTGCTCCAGAATTACCAAAACAAAACTTCCTCCTTAATTAAGTAATATTGTACCAAAAGTATACTATATAATTATCCCCTTCATTAAAACATAACTTAATTAAGAGAATAGATACAGTATAATTATTATAAATAGGATGTTGCACAGTATATATATATAGAATTATTGTACAGTCGGCTGCAAATGTTCTGTCGTCTCCACACATCTGCCAAGTCATGATCGAAGTAAGTATGGAAATATAATCTTCATGATCTCGTAAAATAAACAAAAATCAGAGAATTATATAATTTATATTTATTTACTCCCTGGATATCGTAATTTTTGTATAGTAAATTTGTTTATTTATTTTGATGATTAACCTCTATGTTATCTTTCAAAGAGACCCTGTATGTGTGAAGTAGTTGGAAAATTGGAGATAAATGAGTCCTTCAATTATTGCCACGAAACACACACACACACACACCTATTAGGAATGGGGCTTGTTTCGTGGCATGGTCAGGAGGAATCAGAAGTCTCCAATTTTTATACACGATCACAGCTTGGGTCCTTAAGGGGGTGCGGGAATAGGGGGACAGGCTGGGGGTGGTGGTGGTTTAGGGGGGTGCGGGAGTAGGGGGACAAGCTTAGGGGGGGTGTTAAGGGGGTGTGGGAATTAGGGGACAAGGCTTTCTACCCACCCCAAGCCTGTCCCCCTATTCCCGCACCCCCCAAGCCTGCCCCCTACTCCCGCACCCCCTTAAGAAGTGCTGAGTGAAGCTACACGACTTTTGCCGCCAACTGTACATTGCTGTTGAATTATTATTATTATGGTATGGTGTTTATTATATTATACAGAATAATTTTTATAGTTGATATTAAATGTTATTCTTCCCTGTTGAAGGAATAATAAATTTTTATGGAAGTTTTACGGTGTTTTTCTTGTTCATATATTATTCATTACGTAAGTTTTTTTTTTTCCTCTTTTTATTTTTTATATATATTTTTTTTCTACTCAACCTCGGGACTGTAGGGTTATATAATTCAGTCTTGTTCTCAGAGTGGCTAAAATATTATTATGAAAGTTTAAGTGTGTATATCTTGTTCATGTATTCATTAATTAACTGAGATCACTTAATTATTGATATCACAGTCTTTCTCAGAGGCACTAAAATATTAACAGACTATACGTTAATTAAGGTGGTAATTCACTTTTGTTACATTGGAGTTGGAGTGCCTTGATTCCTCCAAAGTATGCCAGGAAACAGGACCAGCAGATGAACAAAAATAATGGTGTTCTGTTGTTGCTTGGAATAGTTTGGAGGATTCAGTTGCTCCAGATTTACCAACACTACTTCCCCTTATCACTTCAGGTTGAAAGTTTTGCGATCCCAACATCTCCTGTCTTACGGTCCAGTAGTTACCACAAATTGAGCAGTTTGTGTGTGTGTGTGTATGTGTGTTGGTTTGTGGGTGTCCGTGTGTGTTTGGTTTGTGGGTGTGCGTGTGTGTGTTGGTTTGTGTGTGTGTGTGTGTATTGGTTTGTGTGTGTGTGTATGTGTGTGTGTTGGTTTGTGGGTGTGTGTGTATGTGTGTGTGTTGGTTTGTGTGTGTGTGTGTGTGTGTGTTGGTTTGTGGGTGTGTGTGTGCGTGTGTTGGTTTGTGTGTGTGTGTTGGTTTGTGGGTGTGTGTGTGTTGGTTTGTGGGTATATGTGTGTGTTGGTTTGTGTTTGTGTATGGGTGTGTGTGTGTGTGTGTGTGTGTTGGTTTGTGTGTGTGTGTATGGTGTAGAGTGTGGGTCGTTTCAATTTGCTTGTCTTTCATTTGGGTTGATTTGTAATTAATTGGGATATTGGAGGGAAAAGGAGAAGTGAAGCGTGAGGATTAAAAATTGGAATATTAGTGGTGAGTGAGGAGGGAGGCGAGTTGCGGAAATGGAAGGATAGGGGGAGTGGGGGTGATGTGGGTGGGGGAAGAAGGGGTAGGGAAGGCAGGAGGGGGAGTGAAGAGGATGTGGGGGAAGGAGGGGAAGGAGGAGGGAGGAGAAGTTTAAGTGGTAGTTGGGGGATTGGGGGGTAGGAAGAAGAAGAGGATATGAGTGGGGGTAGGTTGAGGGGTATTGGGGGAAAGGAGGAGGAGGAGGGGGAAGGAGAGTGGAGAAGTTATAAGTGGTAGTTGGGGAATTGGGGGTTAGGAAGGAGAACAGGATATGAGTGGGGGTAGGTTGGGGGGTATAAGGGGAAGAAGGAGGAGGGGGACGGAGAGTGGAGAAGTTATAAGTGGTAGTTGGGGGATTGGAGGTGAGGAGGGGGGGTAGGAAGGAGAAGAGGATATGAGTGGGGGTAGGTTGGGGGGTATTAGGGGGGGGGGAGGAGGAGGGTAGGGCGGAGAGCTGAGGTAGCCGGCAGTTTTTCTAACCGGCTTCATTTTCCAGACAACCAGCACACCGACAACACCTTCAACCTTTTTTCCTCGTCATTCCGACCCTCTACGGATCTCGTTGAATTATTTTGGTAAGTGTTTATCGTTCTTAATTAATATCAGTATCAGATGTTTAGCTGGGGAGGCAATGTTTAAATAATTATACATCTATAGTGGTGTGTGTTATTATTACTGTTATATTCGTAACTGTTTTGTTGTTGTTGTTGCTTTCGTTACAAGGGTTGGGTTGTTGGATGAGTTGGTTTGTGGGTAAATGCTAATTCGATTGTATTCTTTCAGATATGATTACTACTGGCAAGGTTGATTGAAAATGATCACCCTGAGGCCTGGAAGCCCCTGTAGGACAAGGGAGAAGGTGGTTTACAGATTCAACAACAATGGGGGAAGTTGAAGAAATGGAGTGACTGGCCAAATGAGATCTTCCTGACTCTTCCAACTATCATCGTCATCGTTACAGGTTAGTAAGTGTTGTTGTATTAATTGTCAGTTATAATAGTTCATGTGTTTTCAGACTTTATAGTGTACATACTTTCTAAAGTTTAGGTATCTGAAGAAGTGCTTCATTATATTTGTCCATAAGTGGTACATTGGCCGCTTTCCAGTGGACGGTGGCTGTCACTGTTTTGTGGTGAGAAATTAAACTCTTTGTTTCAATGGAAGCCCGCACACCAACAGTCATTACGTGGCATTCAGAAACAAAAATCGATTGTCCATTTTACCCGCCACGTCACTGGTGACTGTTAGATCGCCACTGGTGATACAACCCGTCAATTTAAATGTCACCACACACTGACCACCTGTTGATGGCAACTCTATGGATGTCGATCTGTCATTGTTGACGGTGGTGTTTGTAGTGAACCCAACTGGATGTAGTTATAGCCATTTTGGTTACGATATATATGTTACAGACTTATATGTATTGATATGTCGAGTGGAGAAATGGCCAGCCAAGTCTGATTTCCAGTATTTTTGAGCCACGTGATAACGGGCTACATCACAGATATCCATGATGGAACTGCCTGAGGTTGCCGCAAAAAGTGGCCCGGCTGCCCGTGTTCAGGATGTTAATTAACATTCCACTACTAAATGGTGGCAGCCATCGTTCACTGAAAAGTGGTCAGTGTGCTGAATTAAAGGAGTGACTGAAACTAAAAATGAATAATTTCATCTAAAGAATAAACCAAGATGTATCGGATTCACCCAAAAATATTTATGCTTTGGGTATAATGGATTATATTGGATGGTTAGCTATAATTTAAGAATATTTTCAGATACAACAAATGGCAGCTGTGATGACAGTATTGTGGAAAAGTTACTCATTCCGTTTGAAAACAAATAAAATGGAGAGCTGTTATAAAGGCAGACCTCTTCAACCAACATAATAATAAACCAATCCATTCCCCAAGGACAAAAAAGTCATCATAAGCTCAACACTGAACACAACACAGCCTCTTCCTGCCCATCTCTCCAGGCCGTACATCAACAAGGCCAGAGTTAAGTACCAAGAGTCAAGTTCCCTGTATTGGATTATATTTTATACTTTGATTTATATGTATTACTTATTTTTTCTCCCCGCTGGCAGTCAGGAGTTTTAGGTTTATAGGCAGTATTTATGGAAGGTTATAACAGGGTAGGATGGTTGGTTGGGGGTGTGGCGGGTGGTGGGGGGAAAAGAGGTGTAGGATAGAAGGGGAAATAGGTACCTCAGTGGTGGGAAGGGAGGATAGTTGGTAGTCGTGGAAGTGGGTTTCCATTTTAGTTAACAATTTAGTTGGTTGGCTGGTTCTGTCCAGTTTCTTGGTTGGTTGGTTTCTGGCAAGTGTGTGTGAAGCCAGTCTTGTTGATGGTCGTGGCTTAATAAATCTAAGTCTCCCAGCGCTGGATCAACCCTACAGTAGTTTTAAGAATATATACTTTATTATGATCGATTGACTGAAGTATGGTGTACAAAAGTTCATTCCCCAGAGCCAGCTACAATGACGGATGATCCTTGCCTGTGGTTCGATTTAAGGGCAATACACAGTGTTTTAAACTGTTAAGCCTTTCGTATCACAGGTCGGGGGATGAAGTCTTATTGTGTCTGACCGAGGGAATGGAATGTTTTTGTGTCGCCATAGGATACAGTTGTGGGACCATGCAGTGAGGCGTCATGCTCCGGTAACTGTATCTTTATAGAGTACGCAGCTCTTGTCATGTTTTCAGGACACTCGTTGCTCGGCCCACTGACTCACTCACTCCCGGGACCCATCAAGAGGAAGTGGTGGATGTAGAGAGCCATTCAAGAGGCAAAAGTCATTCAAGAGGCCCAGGAACTCCATCATTCAAGAGGCCCAGAAACTCCAGATGTAAGCCCATCAAGAGGGTCACTTCAAGAGGAGAGAAGTAGCAGCCACAAGGCCATCAAGAGGCAGAGGGTCGTTCAAGAGTCCAGAAGCAGCAATCGTAGGCCCTGATGTCAAGAGGTTGAGGCTGAAGGTTAAACCACCTGATATAGCTGGTAAGGAACTAACAATAATTTGATGCTACTTTACGTTTTGTGTACAACAGGAGTTTATATAGGAATTTTCGGTAAGAATTTTCCATAATTGTTAGATGCAATTATAGAGCAATTTTAATGCATTACTAGATGGCTTCTTGGTGATATATTAAAATGTTTTAGTTATTTAAATCTTTAAAGCAAAGGTAATACAATGTGAAGGTATAAAGATACACATTGTAGAGAAATGGGATGACACTGGGCACTATTCTGAGTAAAGTTGAACATGGTGTTTTATAATGTGAAATGGTTTTAAGATGAAAAGAGTAATATAATCGGATTTTTTTTTTTTTTTACTTGCAGGGTCTGGCTGGCGTGTGGAAGTAATGAAGCATCAGCAAAAACAACGCTTGAAAAGGTAAGGCACTTGTGTTTTGTACAGTTTGAATTGTATTTACTTTTATACACTAGTGCTCTCATTACTAAGGACCCTATAAGATGTATCTGTAGAAAGTCAATGTAGGTGACTGTATAATGCAGTACCTCTAAAAAAAAAAATGGATAAAAAGGCAGATCCTGAAAGTTAAATGGAGAAATTGCCTTCAGATCCATGATGCAGAGATGGAAGAAGCAGTGAGCACCCATTGTAGGACGTGGTGCCAGGACTCGCGTCGTCAGCTTACACACACACACACACACACGCTTGCTTTGAGAAGGTAAAGTGTATGTGATTTTGGTTATATGGAAAAGTATTACGTATGAGGTTTGACTTGATGGTACAGCTGAGAAAAATGGGAGATCCTCAAAGTTAATATTGAAATTCCCTACAGACCCCCTGGAGGATGACGTGAAGGACCCCCTGGAGGATGACGTGAAGGACCCCCTGGAGGATGACGTGAAGGGCCCCCTGGAGGATGACGTGAAGGACCCCCACGCTTAGAAAAGGTAAAGTGTCAGAGTGGCATCAATTTGAAGTGCCGTGGTTACATAAATGAGAAACTTTATAATGCAGCCAAGAAAACTAATGACAGGTGGTGATACTAGTCCTTCCTTACAGATCCAAACTGCAGAGATGGAACACGTAAGGACACACTGAAGGTTGACGTTCCTCGTCTGAATAAACTCCCAGACCAAGAAACACACTAGGTTTGAGAAGTTGAAATGTCTTAATGGCTTTGGTTGTTATCTATGGATAATATGTAAATAACTTTGTACCGTAGATAAAAAAAAAAAAAAAAAAAAAAAAAGACAGGTCCTCAAACTCACCATTGTCTCCTACACATCCAGGATCCAGAGAAGCAAGGACCCATTGAATCATTGAAGAACTACCATAGCATTGACCATCTCTGGGGAACACGTATGATGGACCAGGTGTGTGTTTGTCATTGTACGGATCATCTTACACACACACACACACACGCACACACACACTTGCTTTGAGAAGGTATTGTATTGAAGTGGCTTTGGTTTCATGTAAAATTTTTGTAATTAATGAGGATTACTTGATATTACAGCTGAGAAAAATTATATGTAAGAACAGGTTCTGAAACTCGACATTGGTATTCCTTACAGATCTAGGATGCAGGGAAAGATGATGCAAGATTATCGGTGTCTCCTTCCAGACCAAGAAATTTTCATGCTTTGAGAAGGTAAAGTGTCTACGTGAGTTTAATTTAAAGTAAAAATGAACATAAATGTGGATAAATGTGAAAGAGGATGACTGTATAATGAAGCTGAGAATAAAAAAAAAAAAAACACCCACCAACATTGGTATTCTATTCAGAACCAGGATACAGGGAAGGACAAATGACCCACTGGAGGATGAACGAAGGATCTATTGAAGGACTACCACAGCGTTGACCATTCCTGAGGAACATGTATAAGCAAGGACCATGTGCAAGAAGTCCTGGTCTGGGCGATTTCGTACGTGGTGTCTGAGTCATTGTATGTGTCGTCTCCCAGCCCAGGGATTCTTGCATGTGACCCAAACACACACACACACCCAAACACACACACACCCAAACACACACTTGCTTTGAGAAGGTAAAGTGTGTAAGGGGTTTTAGTTTCCTGTTACATTGTTATAAATGCCTATATTTGAAAATGAATAATTGTGAAGGTGTACGGTAATGGTTATGCTGTCATGGTTATAGATTATCATGTAGTAGGTAAGATTGGTGCTAGTTGAAATAATTTTGTTTAACAGATGCAGACCTTGTGGGTGTATGGATGGATGGATTGATTTTAAAGCCTGACCTGACCTGACCTGCCCTGCCCTGCCCTGCCCTGCCCTGCCCTGCCCTGCCCTGGTTCAGCCAAAGACACAGGTTGAATTTGTAAGTACAGGAATTTAATTTTATTGCTTAAATAAGGGGGAGAGTTTCTAAATGGAATCGGATGAACCATAAATTGATTGGTAAATTTGCCACTAAGAAAAGTATTGCTTTGTCAACTGTACGTGTTAAAGGCACCTTGTTTTGAGAGAATTTGAGGCTGCCAATTACTGCAAACTGTCTTAAAGTATACAATCGTCAAGTGAGAAGGTAATGGGTGAAGATTTGTTACTATACTATATAGGATTACAAGCTTGGTGTTCAAACCTAATTCTGTCTGGAACAATTTGGTGGAAGAAGACTGAAGGCACAAATCTTATTCCAGGTGTCCCTCCCTTCCTTAGGCAGTCTTTTATTGGGAACCATGGAATTAGAGGAATGAAGTGCAATGTCCTGTAGTCTACTGTGTATAAGAATGGTTCAGGGGTACTAAGAGTGGTATGGGAATTATTATTTTTTTTTCTCACAGGTGGTGTAATGGTGATGGAGCTGCAGTATCCCGTCAGATAAGCTAAGTACTGTACACTCATTCCCGTCAATGATAAACAACTAACAAGCTTCCAGGGGTGTCCATACGTCTTGAAAATACCGTAGTGTTAACATTGGCCGGAAAATATGCTCAGTATTAAGTTTGCATTCATGGACAATGTATGTTATCAAATCTGATGTATATATTTAATTCCTAACTGATCCTTAATTATATAAATTAAAGTAGCATGCATTTTAACAATTTGGAGGACTCTGTATCCTCCAATTTGGGTGACAATGAACCCTTTTCATGGACACCTCCAGGAATGTATTTACTTGTTCAGTTGCCTGCAGTTTACTGGAGGCCATCAGCTGTACCGCTTCCTTGTGTTAAATTAAGGTGAACCACTTTCCTGACAGCAGTAAGTATGGTCATGGATCTTCACTCGGGGGTTCATTGTGTTGCAATTTTGATACAGAAGTCTCTACGTGTTTGACTAAGGCTGTCTTACTCTAGTTTGAATGTCCCTACACTATCTGAATGTCCCTACACTCTCTCAAACCACAATATCGTAGTGAAAAAGGGTCATAAAATCAAACGAGCTATAATAATAATAATAATCTGCAGGGTTTCCGAGAGAAGACCATTATATTTCCCGATTAGCTGTCAATTTTATTACTTGTATAACTCAACATAGGGACTCCATTAACAATATATAATGTGACGTAAATGGCCAAAAGCTACATAAAAATATTTAATTGATAAAATTTCCAACAGGACGTTTGTGTGTCCCAAGTGGGTCCCTCCACCTTGCCTCTAGTAATGTAAAGACAATGGGAATACAGAAGAGGATAACAGGTCACTCCACAATACCAATTTTTTGACACAATTTGAATGCATAAATAAGTAAGAAGAAAGAAAACTGTCATTAATTTTATTGCTATTAATGATGTTAAAATTAAAACTGTAGTAGAACAGCCCGAGTCGGATGCGTAGAGACCAATGTATTGAAACTGCAACACTAAATCGATGAGTTAAGATCAATGACATAATACTACACTATTGCCAGGGAAGATGTGGACCTTAACAAGACAAGATGGTAAAGCAGTTGACCCAAAGGTATATGGTAAAAATTGTACACTAGCAATCCAAAATTTGTAACCAGGTTTTGTTGAAGTTTCGAATGATTTGACATACAAGTGAACCAATTACAACGCTTATCCTGTTTTATAATTGCTTGAGCTCGTTTAATACTCTATCTGGCTATTCGAAGCAAGCCTGGATACACATTTTGGATTGCGAGTGTACCTGAATAAATTTAATATGAACTTATTTTTTCCTCCTCTTCCTTCGCTGGTTGGTTGGTGGTTATGTGTAGGGATAGGAAGATATATGGATAGGCCTGGGAAGGGATAGGGTTGGTTGGGATGATAGGTAGGTCAACTGTTAATTATATAGGTTAAAAGGATGGGTACTTGTAGGGTTATATAGGTCTAGCTTGAGGTATTTACTGTATAGGCTGGTTGCTGGCATGTTTATAATTAGAGCCAGTTTGTTTGGTTTGTCTGTCTCTGGTCGTGGCTTCGGTCATCTTGGTTCGATGGTGGTCCTTGAAGGGTTCTTTGTAATAAATTTGCCTTACAGGAACATGAAGAAAAAAAAACACAAAGATAGCAGCCCACATGAATACCTGGATTGTCTCACAGGTGCCTAGGTAACCCACAGACCAGGTAGCCTATTATCCTATATCCTTCTGAATCCCCATTTGCATCCTATCCTCGTGAACCCCCCTCTTTCCTATATCCTTGTGAACCACCCTTCCCACCCCCCTAATCGTACTAGACCCCCTCAATAATCCCCCCTTCCTATCCTAAACCCCCCTTCCCACTCCCGTAATTCCCCCTTTCCCACCCTCTAGACCTACCTCCCTAATCCCCCCCAGACTCCCCACCTAGTCCCCTTCCCACCCTCCTGAATCCCCCCATTCTAATCTACCTAGACCCCCCTCACATTCCCCTTAGACGTTCCTCCCCATACCTAACTCCTTCCAATCCCCTGACCACCTTCTCTGTGACCCATATTGGGGGAGATGGAAAGTTAAGTTTATAATAATTCACAATGGACGAATTATAGTTAAAAATCACGAATAATATTGTAATGTATTGTATATCTTAAAATATTTAGTAAGTCACCCGTCATGGCATATTGTTGTAAGTTTTTAAGACATGGATTACATATAGATTTATGTGTAAATTGAACTAAATAGTTTCCAAACTATTGCAGGAGTTGGCTATCATCCCAGTACTTGATGAGACGAGCACCACTACTGTACTCTGCTTCCACCACTGAAAGAACCAAGACTGCGTTAGTGTGATTTAGAGTAGATCATGTGTTTAACTACACGGTTTCCACTGCAAAAACCAAGACTGCGTTAGTGTGATATAGAATATTTGACTGTACTCTCCTTCCACTGCAAAAACCAAGACTGCGTTAGTGTGATTTGAGTAGATCATGTTTATAACTATACTTGTTTCCACCACTGAAAGAACCAAGATTGCGTTAGTGTGATTTAGAGTAGATGTTTTTAACTGTACACGCCTTCCACTGCAAGAATGAAGACTGCGTTAATGTGATTTAGAGTAATTTTGTGTATCAGGGGTCATTGTTAATAGAGTAGGTTATAAATATCAGTTAATTATTGTAACATTTGTATAAGTACAGTTTGGCGATGCGAAAGTATTGACCAGTTATATTTGAAGTTTGCATAACGTTTGTAAAATAAGAGGAAATATGCATTTAATGTGAATGATAATTAGATATGTAAATTGCATACTGAAATATTGTGGATGTAAGGCAACATTGTTGTAACCGAATAAAGGGTTCGTACAAAATATTGTTGATTAACAGATAAAAATAGATGTTTCGGAGATAGAAATGATAAAGGTTAATTAAAGTAGAAGATTAAAATGGATTACCATGGGAATGATTTGACTATTTGTCTAAGTTGTGAACATGGAAGCAGTAAACCTTTGGCTTTTACAAATGGAAATGGTATGGGAGAGGAAAGGAAGGTTTAAATATTGTGTTAAAATAGTTTAATGGTGAAACTTGACTTGTTAATAATGTAGGATACAGAGCAATATCAAGAAAAAGGGCATGAGAGGAATAGTTAGTCGTGCATGTTAAATTGAATAAGGAATAAATATTTGTGGGTAGGTCAGTTGTGTGAAAAGATGATTGTGAATGATTTGATAGTGAATAAAAAGAATGTAGAAATTAATAGGAAGGATACCGATTCCTCCTAACTCTACCAGGAAACAGACACGCCCAATGGTACCTACACTCTGAATCCAAAAAATTGTATGTAGGTATTGTTGAAGTTTCGAATAAATTGACATACATGCAAGCCAATTACAACTATCCTTTTCCATGTTCTTGATTTACCTTTAGTACAAGCCCCAACACTGAGGGGTATGTTGCCACTAAAGGCCATGAAGTTAGGTTATTAATAGATAGTGACGGAAGATGTAATTATTGATATAATAATGAAATTATATCAACATGAGAGTAGAACGGGAAAAGTTATATAAATACACGTAGCGACAATATTAATGACTGATAATAATGATAAAGGCAGGTACAGTAAAGGTAAATTATAAGGTGAAAATAATATATAAGAATAGCCTCAGAACGATGGAAACTAAGTGAAAACACGTAGTGTACAGTGACTGCAAATAGTTCTTGAGGGTGTAAGGGGAAGTGAACCACAAGAGTTACAACTTTGGTTATAATATCAGACATTTGATTACGTGCTGAATGTATGATTATATTTTTAAAAACTGTTTCGTCGCCGTGTAAAGGTGTAGAAAAAATTAAGAAGGGTATGAAGAGGTATTAAGGGCCGAGTTAATAATATTTTGGGTGGCATATATGAAACGTTTTACGATTTTAGTTGTTAGCATGTTTGCATCAAGGTGGAAGTACAGTCACGAGCACTAATAAGTATCCAGGTGTGCTTGGAATACCTAGAGACTAAATAAATGCATAATGAGATCTCCATTGGAATTACTTCATTGGTGAATTTGATTGATCAAAGCTTCAACCAAAACTATAGTTATTAGTGCTCGTGAGTTTACAGTGTTGGTAAATCTGGAGCAAATGATTCCTCCAAACTATTACATGCAACAGAACACCATTATAATTGTTCATCTGGTCCTGTTTCCTGGCATACTTTGGAGGAATGAAGACACTCCAATGTAAGAAAAAAGAATTACCCCCTTAAGTATTGAGTTAATGATATCCTGGGCTGGTATATACGAAATCTCTTTTAGGGTTGGCACTTGTTCGTATGTTTGCATTAAGGTGGAAGTACAGTGTAGGTAAATTTGGAGCAAATGATTGGTTCAAATTATTCGAAGCAACAGAACACCATTATTTTTATTCATCTGGTCCTGTTTCCTGGCATATTTTGGAGGAATCATGGCACTCCAATGTAACAAAAGTGAAGTACTCCCTTAATCAAACAAGAGTACCACCTCTACACAACCATCATCACACCAACTAGACAAACTACCAGTCAGAGAGTTTACACACAATACCTGTAATTAAATGACAAACATACATGGTTTGAGGGAAGTATATAACTATCATTCGCAAATACGTAATTATATTAATATAGTTTGGGCAAGTTTAAAGGAATAAGCAAAACAAAGTTATGACACTTTACGAGATGTATTCAGAGCAAAATAGATACGTATTAAAGGTGAAAAAGTTTAGGATCTGTGACCTCCACTTTCCATGTTGAGTTGGCAGCCTTGGGGAAGTATATATATATAGTTTCTAGTTGATTCATGTTATTTTGTATCTTTAATTGTTCATGGTATGAGAGCTGAATTAACTCACTGCAATGGAATAATGAATTGTAAAATGCGTGCATAGTATTGGTTTGTATATATGTAAACATGGGTATGGTGTGAAAGTAATGTAATAATTGAGATATTTATATTCACTACATGGCATCTTTCAGGGCGGAGGAATCACGTGATATTTGGGGGAGACTGGAGGGAAAGAACCGAGGTGATGATGGACCTTACATACCAGCCGGCTTCCAGTCTGCTCTCTGTGCTCGTGTGTGTTGTACGTCTCTGCTGCTCCAGGTGTGTTGAAACCGGTATGTAGTACGAATTTACCTATCATGTTTTAATTTTTATTGGTATTGTGGATTGAATGGCGAATATGTGTTATAGTTTGTGGAGTAATATCAAGGGGTTATTAATTATTTTTGTTATGTCTACTTTGAGTCCATTATTTTAGTTTTATGTTCATGGAGTATTGGTTAGGCTGCAGCTGTGGGTTATGGAGTATTGCTGTGTATGTCATTAAGTTTTGATATGATGTTTAAAGGCAGGGGGGTTGCACTGAGGTGAGTATTTATGGGCGTGATTAATATGTTGGCAGTATAGAATGGGAATAGTTTTAGTACGATGGTAAGTGATTTTTAACCAGCTGAAAATAGTACAGTAATATGATCCGAGGTTTTTGTGGATGGAGCTCTCGTTAGTCATTGTTGGGTCAAGGTTAAAATATCAGGGAAGGTATGTTTGAATGCAATCTAGTTTATTAAGGATAGGGCAACAGGAATGGTAAAGTTACTAATCGATGTGTGTTAAAATTTCATAAGTCTTTGTACGAGAGTAAGGGATAAAGTTTGATGCTGTGTTCGTCACTGCCTGAATTTCATAGGAAGTTTCTTGAAAACATGGTAAATGATTGGTTAAATATTTCAGTTTAAATTTTAATGCTGGAAATAGACATGTACACGAAGATCTGCTTTATTCGTAGCCAATGTAAGCAAGTTATTGTATCACGAGGTGAGACCTTTAATTAATGTTTGGTGTGGTTATTATGTAAGGCAATAGTGTTAACCGATAGTCTGGCAAACCATAATAGTGAATTGCAATAATTCAGTCTGCTTATGATGGTTGTATGGAATAGTGAAGATGAATAGGTTAGTAAATTAAAATGAACGCTGAGACAAGGTTAAGGGAAAGGCTGGAGTGGGGATGGAATGTTGTATTTTAAGAAGACTGAGGGTTCAGTGAAGGAACATTAAATTATTGAAAGAATGTATTGTTGAAGTAGGTAGGATAATGAGGTAGTCGGTATGTGTGTTTGTAATTGAATAATGTATTTCTCTTTAACAGTGGAGATAATACCGGCCAGGAGGCAGTTACAATGTGCTCGTGATTGCATTTACACCAGCATGTGATCAGAGTACCAGGGATTACGGTGTGGGCTGGATGGACGGGAGGGGTGACTGGTAATACGGTAAGGTAGGAGTGGTTAATAGGGGTAAGGGCATGGAATGTGTGGAAGGTATGCTATAGTAAGGGGAGGGTAGTGTAAGGTAGGGGAAATTGTGGGGCTATGAAGCAGTGTTGTAAGGAAGTAGAAATATGTAATGGTATGTAGGAATTGATGGCGTTAGTATAAATTGTTTGATGTGAAATGGAAGTTTAAGGATGTAAAAAGTAGGGTGTGAAGAAAAAGGAAACCTAGTACGAGAGGAGCAGAAAGATGTGGGGTTTAAATATTTGGTTGAGGAATAGTGTGGGTTGTAGTAGTGAAGGAAGATTGGGATGGAAAATATGTAGTGGAGGGAGTTATGTAGGTGTTGGAAGGGAGAAAAGGAAAATAAGGGTTGGAGAAGAGTGGAAGGAAATGGTAGTTGAGGGAAGTATGTGGGTTTTGTAGAGGGAAGGAGCGCATTTGGTTATAGAGGAGTAAAAAGTGAAGGTGGTAATGGAAGATGGTGTTGAATATTATGGAGTGAATGAAATGTATTTGTTATAGGATGGGCTGCAGAAATGGTATGAAGAACACCTATGACAGTTTGGTGTACAGTCGGGGACAAAAATAGTTGATGTAGCAGCGGAGGTTAAGTGGAAAGAATCCCTACAAGATTGAGACACGCCTCCCCACTCTCCTACAAGATTGAGACACGCCTCCCCACTCTCCTACAAGATTGAGACACGCCTCCCCACTCTCCTACAAGATTGAGACACGCCTCCCCACTCTCCTACAAGATTGAGACACGCCTCCCCACTCTCCTACAAGATTGAGACACGCCTCCCCACTCTCCTACAAGATTGAGACACGCCTCCCCACTCTCCTACAAGATTGAGACACGCCTCCCCACTCTCCTACAAGATTGAGACACGCCTCCCCACTCTCCTACAAGATTGAGACACGCCTCCCCACTCTCCTACAAGATTGAGACACGCCTCCCCACTCTCCTACAAGATTGAGACACGCCTCCCCACTCTCCTACAAGATTGAGACACGCCTCCCCACTCTCCTACAAGATTGAGACACGCCTCCCCACTCTCCTACAAGATTGAGACACGCCTCCCCACTCTCCTACAAGATTGAGACACGCCTCCCCACTCTCCTACAAGATTGAGACACGCCTCCCCACTCTCCTACAAGATTGAGACACGCCTCCCCACTCTCCTACAAGATTGAGACACGCCTCCCCACTCTCCTACAAGATTGAGACACGCCTCCCCACTCTCCTACAAGATTGAGACACGCCTCCCCACTCTCCTACAAGATTGAGACACGCCTCCCCACTCTCCTACAAGATTGAGACACGCCTCCCCACTCTCCTACAAGATTGAGACACGCCTCCCCACTCTCCTACAAGATTGAGACACGCCTCCCCACTCTCCTACAAGATTGAGACACGCCTCCCCACTCTCCTACAAGATTGAGACACGCCTCCCCACTATCCTACAAGATTGAGACACGCCTCCCCACTATCCTACAAGATTGAGACACGCCTCCCCACTATCCTACAAGATTGAGACACGCCTCCCCACTATCCTACAAGATTGAGACACGCCTCCCCACTATCCTACAAGATTGAGACACGCCTCCCCACTATCCTACAAGATTGAGACACGCCTCCCCACTATCCTACAAGATTGAGACACGCCTCCCCACTATCCTACAAGATTGAGACACGCCTCCCCACTATCCTACAAGATTGAGACACGCCTCCCCACTATCCTACAAGATTGAGACACGCCTCCCCACTATCCTACAAGATTGAAGGGTGTGAGAGTTATTGTATATACAAATTTAATAGTAGTAAGCTTATGTGGTCTGGCCAGCCACTGAGCTTACTAGTAATAGATTTGTAGGACGTCCCAAGGTAATGAAATGTTGACGCATGTATGGAAAGATCCTTGCAATATTTAGAGTGAAACGGTGTGTTGGATATTATTCACTATAAATATTGTAAGGAAGCTCCTAGGAATACATGCATCAAGATTTCAAATACCTTGGTAAGTGAGCTGGTGAAGTATGGAGGGTAATGGTGGAACCTATCTCGAAAAATTGCATTTTACGAGATGACAACTCACGTTTTTCAAAGTTTCGGAGGCCAACACGTAGATTTTTTTTTAGACTGCTGCAGAGGACTACTTTAAAAAAATATTTTCGACGCTAAGAGGGGCGATAACTTTGCTTTACGGTGATTCTTTGTAAATTGGAGGGCTACTGGTTCCTTACTATGCCATGAAACAGAGGACCTTAATGTACTAAATATGGGAACTGTTTCATGGAATCGTTTGGAGGAAGCAGACCTTCCAGTTCACCAAGAAAATCACCAAGATCTTAGATTCTACTTACTATTAGTATGTTATACTAGTGTTATACTTTATACCTTGTAAATAACCCAATGCTAATAAAATAACGAAGAATGATTACTTTTGACTAGTTCCTGTTGTACCTATATGCAATATAGAATAGATTATTACCCAACTAAAAATTAATTGTATCTTACTTAATTGTTGAAATGACAACCAAACATTTTTACTTAAACTTTCTGTGAAGTTTATGGAGGTCACTTGATCCTGCATAAGGGTAATGCTGAATAATCTTCTTTGATGGGTTCACTCCGTTTGTGCTTCTGAACTTTAATCAGAAATAATGCAATTTTCACTACAATACCGTAGCACATTTGCACGAAGTTCAGATATTTTGGCTTGCATGTTCAATCACGGTCCATAGTCCTTGATCAGGGTGTAGGGGGAAGTCTGGCAAAAGTCCTGTAGTAACATCTGCCAAGTCATGATCATAAGAATATGGAAACTTCACAGGCTCGTAAACTAATATTAAAATATATTTGTTCATTATTTTATCAGTCACGAAGCCCAGAGTAGTGACGGACTTTTTTCGTCAACTGTACAATAAATAAGTGGCAATATACAATACATTGCCTAAGATCAATATTTAATCAAAATTTAAGACTTCCACCTGAAAGATTAAATCCAACAGCAGTTTCATAATTTCCTAAAAGAGGTTGACACGAGACTCCTAGACCTGAAATACTCTGTAATACAAGGGAAGGTTATCGATATGGTAAGACAAGAAAAGAACAGACAAGTACAGTTGCGGTCAATAATAATCTACATATGGGTATCTCAAACAATTTACTGTAATGTTTTATAACGTTTACATATTAGTAAGTAGTGTGTAGCTGCTTGTATTAATTTAAAAGATGGTAGTTAAAGTTTTCAATAAATAGGTTATCTCGGGAACAGAGGGAAGCTGGTCAAACTCTTACGTCAGTTACCCCTATATAGACGACTATATTTGACCAATAGGAGGATAGCAAGGAACAAAAATAAAGTTGAATCAATTGAAAGGGTGTATCTCGGATCATAGGGCCACAAACTTACAGTAAATATTTTTGACATTACATTTATTATAAGTTACGTTATTTCTTGCCGACTAGTTTATATCAATATGGTAATAACCTAACTACACAAGTATCTCATTAAGGGTACGGTAGGTGGTACAATTAGGGGGGTTAGGGGGTTGCGGAAAGAGGGGACAGGCTTTCTACCCACCCCAAGCCTGTCCCCCTATTCCCGCACCCCCTTAATCTGGTCCTGTTTCTTGGCATACTTTGGAGGAATCAAGGTGCTCTAATTACCAAAACTATATATCCCTTCATATAGTAATAATTTTTGCAAAACGAGCAAAATAACTTGTTACATACCGATTTCAATATCAGTTATTTACCTTGAATTCTATGAGCAATCCAAGGATATTAATTTACTTTTCCCATTAAGAGGGCATTTTGTTAGTAAATCTGGAGTAACCGAATCCTTCAAGCAACAGAACACCATTATTTTTGCCCTTCTGGTCCTGTTTCCTAGCCTACTTTGGAGGAATCAATAAACTCCAATGTACCAAAAAAGAATTACCACCTTAAGGGGAGATTCTCTTGTTGGCAAATTGGAAGGCTTATCATTCCTCCTAACTACGCTAGAAAACAGACGCCCTCAATGGTACAATCGTGATACATAATTTCTGACCAGAGTGTGAGGACCAGAAAGCTTCGAATCGCCTGGTATTGTTCATTTCCCCCCACCCAGTACACCTATAGAGGCTGAGTTCGAATGTGTGTGTGTGTGTGTGTGTGTGTGTGTGTGTGTGTGGTGTGTGTGTGTGTGTGTGTGTGGTGTGTGTGTGTGTGGTGTGTTGGGTGTGTGTGTGTGGTGTGTTGGGTGTGTGTGTGTGGTGTGTTGGGTGTGTGTGTGTGGTGTGTTGGGTGTGTGTGTGTGGTGTGTTGGGTGTGTGTGTGTGGTGTGTTGGGTGTGTGTGTGTGGTGTGTTGGGTGTGTGTGTGTGGTGTGTTGGGTGTGTGTGTGTGGTGCCTGCCGTTCGTCTCTGGTCAGGGATTACGTATCACGAGTGTACTAATAAAGGATCTATATCGTGGCATAGTTTGGAGGAGTTACAGACCTTCCACTTCAGCAACAACAGAATCACCTCCTTTAAGTACTCTCGCCCAAAGGTTCGTTAACTCCTCCAGCCGGCTATTGCTTCCTTGGCTGTTTGTTTCATACGTTTCAACTGCTTCATCAGTGCCAATCAGAACAAGATGATACAACTGCTGAATCTCAAGGCTCGATTCGAAACTGGTTGGCAGAGTTAAGGAACTTTTGGGCGAGTGTGTAGAAGTAGTTGTAGTTGTTGAAGTTCCTCAAGCTGTCTGACCGAACAGCACCGATTGCCCTAAGGTGTTCCCAGGATTGATTGATTGATAAATAGATAGATATTAGGCGCCGCAACAGCGAGGTCATATAGCGCCAGAAAAAAGTGAGAGAGGTGAGATAGCAAGCAGGAGGGAAATAGAGAGAAAAGAGATCTGTTCCCAGGAACTCGAGCCTCCTTGATGGGGGATTTTGTGCCGGTTTGGCCCCCATAACTTCGTTCCTTGTTAGCCCTGGGGGGGGGGGGGGGTCCCCACGACGTAGACGCCGCCACTCCAGGACCGTATTATGTAGAAGTATTATACAGCACCAGTATTAAGTGGCGTCCTATAATGGTCTGTGTTTGTACAGTCGGCGGCAAATGTCCTGTCGTCGCCACATCTGCCAAGTCATGAAGTAAGTATGTAAATATAAGCTTCACCGGCTCATCAACTGAAAAACAAATAAGTAGATTAATTAAACCTCTGGATATCGATCGTATTTCAGTATGGTGAATGTGTTTATTCGATGATTAATCTCTATGTAATCTGTTAACAAGTGCTGAGTGAGGCGTGTGACACGACTTTGGCCACCAACTGTACCTTAGGCATATTAACACGTATAAGATCATCATTCCGGCTCACATAAGCATTGCGTCTTCTTCAATCGTCTCCACTTTGCTGGGATTCCCGGGTTTCAGTATCAGGGCTCCTGGGGTCATATAGCAAGTAACCACACACAGTTTGGAAGCATCCCACATTTTACCTGCCAAGACGATCATAATTATTCAGTTTTATTGTACAGTATTATATTCATGTACAGTTTGGACACAGGAATTCGTGGTACATAATCTCTGACCATGAGAGACGTTAGCAGGCACCACACACACATACCCTGCATTCGAACTCAGCCTCTATAAGTGTACTGGGTGGAGAAATGAGATATACGAGGCGATTCGAAGCTTTCTGCTCCTCACACTCTGGTCAGAAATTATGTATCACGAGTGTACAGTAGAGGTGGAAGATGCTCAGCTCCTCCCTGTATGAAATTCCTTAGCGACCAATAAGATATACCAGGGGCAGAAACTATGATGTGGGATGGTGACGATAAGCAAATACAGAACAAGAGTCACTGGTTACTGGAGAGAGACAAGCACCTTCTACTTGGGCTGTACCACGAATTCCTGTGTCCAACTGTACAGCCACGAGCCTTATTAAAGGGATAGTATACTTTTGGTGAATTGGAGTGCCTTGATTCCTCCAAAGTATGCCAGTAAACAGGACCAGATTAACAAATATAATGGTGGTCTGTTGCTTAGAATAGTTTAGAGGAATCAACTGCTCCAGATTTACCAACAGTTTATTACCTCCTTAATTATGTATCCAGGTGGTGGTGTTGAAGTTTGGCTTCACCTGACATACATACCAGTAAACCAATTAAAACTCTTATGCTGTCTCATACATACATACTTATTGGAACTCTCATATGGTGGTCTTTTTTTTTTTCTTCTTCTTTTTACATTGGAGTGCCTTGATTCCTCCAAAGTATGCCAGGAAACAGGACCAGAAGAACAGAAAATATTGGTGTTCTGTTGCTTGGAAAAATCATTTGCTCCAGAATTATGTTGCAGTTAACACCAGGTATGCCACAATATCCTTATGAGTTGACAATAACACAGTACTGGTACGATGGTTGTATTGTGTCTAGAGACTATCGTACCATTTCATCGTACCATTTCCATGCCATCGTCAGCACCATGTACAGCCGGCACCATAAATTCGCGTCCATCTCATGTACATAATATTGTTAATATGACCAGATAGTTGCATTATGAACCAGATTTTATTCCAACAACATACGTAATTTACCATATGAGAACTATATCTGTCATCTCTGCATTAAAATTGTATTACATCATCACTATAGCTAATACATACGCAGGTGTAAATGAAGCGAACTTATGCTACCGACTGTACGTAAGAAGATCCTTGGTGTTGATAATTGCATGGTACTGTACACGTATGATTAATCTGTACTGTGTTTAGGGAATCATCGTACCGTATCGATAGCAAGGGTCGTGTGATCATACCAAATATAAATGGAGAACAAAATAAATTCATACTCACTTCAATTCATAACTTGGGATTCCAGGTGTTTACCAAAAGCCACAGGTTGTATTCCAAACCAATATATGCTTAGCTTGAATGAAGTGAGTCAATGGATGGTCTACGCTGGAAGTGGCAAGTGTGTCTGGTCCGAGTTAGAGGAGCAATTCCACAAGTTGGTAGACGATGGCCTGCAAAATTTTGATACACATTAGAATGACTTTGGTAAATTCATGTTGCTATCTCCCACCCACGAGATGGTACAGTCAATAGTCCTGCAATATCTTCCAATGAGATGGCTTCAAAAAATAATCCCAAACTATATCTGTTGATCTCTGCAATATTGGTTCATAAGTTTCAATCAAATGGCTCTCTCGCTTTTATTCCCCAGGTTGCAGGACTTTTGACCATGACTGACTGTAAGATGACCTGCCAACACATTGTAGACTGGTGTGTGTGCTAACAAGTTGGGATGACACTGACACAATGTTAGTATCACACCACCACCAACACTGTGTCGTTGTGGCGACCGAAGGACATGTAAACAAGCAGGTAGCCTCGTTCACACAACATGCTGCCAACTAGTGGTACCAATCTCTTGTGGATACCGGTTGTTTATCATGTTAACAGCTTGTTCTTCATTGTGTTGAATACTTGTTAACAGCTTGTTTTTTTATTGTGTTGATTCTTGTTCATAGCTTGTTTTTTTATGGTGTTGAATACTTGTTAATAACTTGTTTTTTTTATTGTGTTGAATACTTGTTAATAGCTTGTTCTTGATTGTGTTGAATACTTGTTGCCAGCACATAATTATTTGACAACATGTGTGGACTGACCTTAAAGTATTCGTGTGCCCATTTCCCACTAGTAGCGAGTTGAATTATCTGCTTCACGTCCCTTTAACTAGAACGAGAAATCTTTTACAACTGGCAGGAATCAGGATATCTTATCGAAAGCAATATTACACCTATTGTTGGTTTATTTAGGTCTGATCTCTGCGTGAGGTAGATATGGCACCTGCTCAATACCTATTTTACTTACTACCAATTATCCCATTATAAACAGAAAAATAAACAATGGCTTCATCATTTCATTTGTCATATTGGAACAGAAAATTCACACCTATTTTTAATCTCACAAATCCAGCTCAACTTTGAGACTATCATACAAACAGTACTGCACTACTTTCACATTTACTACTCGCGGAGATCCCAACAAAACAAACTAACTATACCATACTAATTTGCCAATCTATAATGTTATATATAGTGTATTTAAGTAGTGACTAAAGGGCCTAAACTCCACTATTTCTGACACTATATATTTATACGAAACATAATAGACAGACAGAGAGGAAAGAAGAATGGCAATGATTGTAACCGGATAATAATAAATAAATAAATAAATAAATAAATAAATAAATAAATATAAATAACAACAATTGAACACCACTAAACACATGAATAAATAAACCCAAATTTATTAGACTCCACAAACGAAAGAAATAAAAGCAACAAGAGGGAGAAATATGTACCAAATAAACAAAATAATTATCCTCACCTTCACAACGACACACAACCTCTCCCCACTACTGCTGACCGTGTACTGACTGACTGAATCCTTGAGCAGCCCTTGACTGAACTGAACTTACCGAGGGACCATGCAGTGTTGCCAACCCGTATAATAAAAAAATAAAAAAACTCTCTGAATCGCCAAGCAGAATTTCCCCAGAAGAATTCCCTATATCTAATTATTAGGTTTTCGGTAAAGTTTAGTTAATTAAGTAGAGCCACAGAAATTGAACGAATATACACAATTTTCCACAACTTTTTTTGGTGGTGTTTTGTTTTGCTTTTGGACCACAGTGAGAG
>JAWQEG010008121.1:0-20000 GCA_033782935.1 Petrolisthes cinctipes | reverse complement strand
CATCTCCCTCTCCCTCCCCCCAACACACCACACCACACCCTCTCCCTTTCCCCAACACTCCACACCACACCCTCCCTCATTGACCCCCTAACCCTTCCACACTCCTTCCACTCCCCCCCCCTCTCTCCCTCCCCCCATCACACCACACCCTCTTCCCCCCCCTCCCTCACTGACCCCCAAACCCTTCCACACACTCCTCCCACCACACCACACCCTCTCTCCCTGATCCCCCCACACACCACACCCCCTCTCCCAACACACGACACCCTCTCCCCCCCTCCCTCCCTGACCCCCTAACCCTTTCCCCATCACACCCCAACCCCTTCCCTGACCCCCAACCCCTTGCACACCACACACCCTCTCCCAAACCCCTCCCTCCCTTCCTCTCTTTCCACCACACTACACCGTCTCTCTCCCCCCCTAATCCTTCCACCCCCCCCCCCCACAACCCCTTCCACCTCTCTCCCTCTGATCCCCTAACCCCTTCCTCACCTCCTCCCCAAACACCCTGTAATGTTACTGTTATATCTTAGTAAAGGCGAGATTCTGTTGTTGGTGAATTGGAAGGTCTGTGATTCCTCCAAGCTATACCATGAAACAGATCCCTTATTAGTACCATTGAGGGGCGTCTGTCTGTCTGTCTGTTTTCTGGCATAGTTAGGAGGAATCAGTAGCCTTCCAATTTACCATCAAGAGAACCTCCTTCTTTAATTAATACAGGACCTATGTATTGATAGATCCTGTATTTCCTAAGCATGGCATTCAAAAATTCAATGAAACGACAACACACTTTGATTTCATTTATTTATACAAAATTAAACAATAATGTACATGGAAAATTATGGTTTGGTTTGGAGTCATTCAGTGTTTACAAATCAACCAAACTTAACCTGTAACAACACTTGATTCTTTTTGTTATTCTGGTTTACGTCTAAAGATATTTTTCGTATTTCAAAATCAAACTCATCCTAGGAAAACTTTTAATTAACAACACTTGGTAAACTACACTTGTTTCTAAATTCAATGTTCTGTTATAATATGAATCAAGTCATTCTCCGTGTTTCCAAAAAACTACTCAGCCCTGGGAAACCTTTAACAACATTTGGTAATAATTTCTACTATACAATGGTTTCTTCTATTGTTCTAGTGAAGGTATATTATTGAAAAGTCGTTCTTCGTGTTTACATATACTGTACTGTACAAATACAACGGTTTTTTTCTTGTTATTCTAGTACAGTACAGGTATATTTTTCAAGTAATTCTTCGTGTTTACAAAATTTAACACTGTACAACTCAACCTTGGACACTTCTAACATTTGGTACTATACACTGGTTTCTACTCAATGTTGTGTTATGTGCAGTTTTTTATGTACCATCAGCAAAAAAAATATTAGAACCACCCTTACATTTAAATTAACTAAAATTATCTATAGGGGAGTTCCACTACTTTTTTGCCGACTGTACTGTATCCTGTCCTAGTTCAGTTGTCTCCACTAGTAATGTGCACAGCATGGGGTGGGTTTGGTGAAATGTGGCACCACTGTGTTTGTTTACATAGCGTCCCTTTGGTGGAGAGATTTCTGTACATTCATTAATTATAACTACAAGTAAACAAACAGTGGTGCCACATTTACTATCATTACAGTAAACAAACAGTGGTGCCACATTTACTATCATTACAGTAAACAAACAGTGGTGCCACATTTCACCAAACACATCGGACGCTGTGCTTGTTACTAGTGGTGGCAACTGTACATACATTATCTTGGGTTTATGAAGGTTCTATGTAAGGCCGACCAGTTTCAAGACACTCTCCCTGTACCTTGACACACTGGAGTCGTCCTCCCCTGAAAGATGAGATAAAATTAATGTTGACAGATGGAGTGAGTGATGTGGTCTGGAGAATACATTACTCTTATTTTATATTTATTTATTTCAATGCAGAAGGGAGGATTAAAATTTACTATAGTTCAGGTTATTTTATATTTTCTTATTTATTTATTCATTTCAATGCAGAAGGGAGGGTTAAAATTTTATTATAGTTCAGGTTATTTTATATTTTCTTATTTATTTATTCATTTCAATGCAGAATGGAGGATCAAAATTAATATAGATGGGGTTAATTTGTATTTATTTATTTATTTATTCATTTCAATGCAGAAGGGAGGATCAAAATTTACTATAGTTGGGAGTTATCAGTACAATCTCAGTTTACACTGGGATTATGTATGCGAAATAGTGTGTGTGTAATGAATGTATGTACTGTATACACTTATTGTACACTACATTACACACCCATAATACCAGTGTACAGTACAACGAGGGATTTCTGTACAGTTTTCATTACACACACTACAGTACATATTCACACCCAAAATTCCAGTGTAAAATAAGAGTTCACTGTACTGTGATTTTATATTAATATACAGTATTTATTTATTTATTTATTTCAAAGCAGAGAGGAGGATAAAATTTAATAACACTGTATACATTTAGTTAGTATTTACTGTATATTTTTATTTATTTCAAAGCAGAGGGAGGGATAAAATTAATACTGTATACATGTATTTGGTATTTACTGTATATATTTATTTATTTCGATGCTGAGGGAAGGGTAAAATTAATAATACTGTATACATGTAGTCGGTGTTTATCAGTATTGTATTTAATTAACCTCACCTTCGTTATGCAGTTCAGTGACAACCTTGGCATACTCGGTGAGGACGTCCTCCGATGGCGAGTCGTCCCTGGCGTTGAACAAGGCCCGGGCTGCGGCTTCGGACCGACTGCCTTCCCACACGTACCTCTCATAGTCCGCCACATTCTTCTCGTGTTCCCAGGGCTCGGTTTTCTGTCAGGTTAGTGAGGGGTTTAATTAAGGACCCTGTGATCGTGTATAAATATTGGAGACTTGTGATTCCTCCTGACTGTACCACGAAACAAGCTTCTTCCATATAGGTGGTGTTTCGTAGCAATATTTGAAGGACTTGTTTACCTCCAATTTTCTGACTACATCACAGGGTCCTTAAAGGGGCATTACAGTGCTTTGGGTGAATCTGGAGTGACTGATTCCCGCACACTTTTCTCAGCAACAGGCCTGCCACCATTATTTTTTTTTATCCTAATCTGGTCCCGATTCCTCTTTCTCTTTCTTTCCTGCTAGCTGTCTCACCTCTCTATCACCTTGTTCTGGTGCTATATGACCTCGCTGTTGTGGCTCCTACGAGATTCTCAATGGTCTCGTTTCCTGGCATACTTTGGAGGAATCAAGGCACTCTAATGTACCAAAAGTATACTATCCCCTTAAAACTCATAGGAAAGTTTGACACTAAACTGAATTGTATGCTTATAATTGTAATGTATAAAAGTGCACAAAAATGATGCAATATGTAAAGTATGTTCAGCATGGTACAGTATTAATAATTTACATATATTTGAAAGAATAGTTAAGGAACAACACCGTATGAGGAGGAGCTTTTAATTAATGATGATGTTTTGGTACCAACACACAACACACACACACACAAAACACAACACATATAATACAAGCACAACACAAATACAAATACACACAACACGATACAACACACACACTCAAACACTGACACAAAACACAACACATCACATACACAAACACACACAACACACTCACACAAAACATACACAACACACACCACACACTCACACACAACTCACACAACACACACCACACACTCACACACAACTCACACAAACAAATGATCACATACACACACACCACACACACACACTCACACAAAACAAACACAAGACACACACACACACACACCATAGCTTCTGTGTAGAGTACAGTGAGTAGGTAGGTGCAGTAGTCTCTGTTCTGTGTGGAGAGTGGACACCGGTCTGCCACCAGGGTCAGGGTGTCGGTCTTTGGGTCGTGGTGGTCCTTCACCAGGCGTAGCAGTTTGTCCCGGCCGTGGTCATCCAGCTCTAGACTCTTTAGCGACACCTGGAAAAACAATGCTTAGGTTTTTTTTATCCTTCTCATGGTGATATAATAATTTTTCTCAAGGTGTCTGTGGAAATAATGTTACTGCCTTTGGCTTGTACTTCTTATGGTGATATTATAATTTTCTCAAGCTGTCTGTGTAAATAATGTTACTGCCTGTGATATAATTTTTCAAGGAATCTGTGGAAATAATGTTACTCCTTGTGATAAAATTTTTCGAGATGTCTGTGGAAATAATGCTATAGTTTTACCCTTCTCATAGTGTTAGATTTATTGAAGATGTCTGTGGAAATAGTGTTATAGTCTTCGGGGGAGATTCTCTTATTGGTGAATTGGAAGGTCTCTGATTAATCCAAACTATGCCAAGAAACAGATCACCTATTAGTACCACTGAGGTCATCTGTTTTCAGGCAAAGTTAGGAGGAATCAGTAGCCTTCTAATTTACCAACAAGAGAATATCCCCTTTAACTCTTGATGCCTTGACGTTATGATGACAAGTTTACATAATTATATACCTTCATAGTGACAATCCGTGCCCTGTCGTCCCTCAGAGAAGGAGAGGAATGGAGGTAAGAGCTGGTGGACACTGTGGCAGGGAAATGTTTCTCCTGCTTGGCTGGTGTTTCAAGTCCGGCTGGCCACGGTGTACAAAACTCTGTTGAATCATGACAAATGTTATCGTATGTTGGTCCATAGCCTATGCAAGAACATTTGTGGTGTTGACGATGGCATGTGTGGTACCGGTATGACGGCTCTGTTGTTGTCTATGGAGTTGTCGTACCGGTACCAGAACACCATCGTATGCACCACGAATGTTCTTGCATACGGCACATTGGATAATCATGGAACAAACACATACAAAGTTACAATATCAGCAAGTAAACTAATAAACATCTTTAGTGTCTGAGTTCATGTGCCTGTGAAGCTTATGGTAATATATGTGGTTCATGGCCATTGTAGTCTGAATATTGTACTAGAAAAAACAAGATAAATTTTACTTATTGTTACTGAAGGGGGTAATAAACTTTTGGTAAATAAGAGTGCCTTGATTCCTCCAAAGTGTGCCAGGAAACATGACCAGCTTAAATTAAATAATGGTGGGCCGTTACTTGGAATAGTTTGGAGGAATCACAGATCTCCCAATACACCAACAAGAGAATCTCCCCTTAATTAAAGCACGCACGTACTCTTCAACACTTCACATTGTTGTTTAATAACAGGAGGTGTGAGATGCAAGAAGTTGGGTATTTTCATGAGTTCTGCGTTGCCCCATTTGTCTGGTGTGGGCTGTCCGGTGGCGGGGTATCCTTGGCGCACCGGGAAGGGGACGGTGGCGGGGTGGAAAGTACGCGCGGTCGGCCACACATTACCCCAGTTCTGATCCAGTTTCTGTCTCTTGTACCTGCATGGGGGGGAAGGTGGTAGGGAGGTTGCTGAGATATATAGCTATAATAATACTATATATGATTGTTAAGTACAGTGCCTAAATTTAAAATAGAAATATATACAGAAGTAAAATAATAGTATTTACCATCATTCGTAATGGAGTGAAGAATAACAAACCCACAACCGACTCTAGACTACGATACTCAATGATATTAAAATCTACCGTCATTCGTAACACAGTATATGTAAAATAACCAACCCACACCCGACTATAGACTACGATACATGATGACATTTAAAATACTGTATACCCTCATTCGTAACAGTGTAGAATAATAAACCCGAGCCAAATACAGACTATGACACATAACAACATTTAAAATCTACCAATATACACAACACAGTATATATAGAACAACCCACAACCCACCTGGGCGGCAGAATGGGTGTTTTCTTCCGGTCTCTCATGGTTCTCTTCTCCTGCCTGACGGTTTTCAATTCTAGGGTGCGGAACTCCTCCTCTGCGAAGTAAATTATAGTAAGAAAATTAGAGGTAAATAAGTCCTTCAGGTATTGCCACGAAACACACACACACACACACACCTATATGGAAGGAGCTTGTTTCATGGCATGGTCAGGAGGAATCAGAAGCCTCCAAATTTTATGTACACAATTACAGGGTTCCTTATGGGGATGGTATTCTATTGGTACATTGGAGAGCCTCGATTATTCCAAAATATACCAGGAAACAAATGAACAAATATTAAGGCTTCTTTTATAAAATAGTTGGGTAATTAAGTTTATTCTGAGGTGGATAATTACCCCAAAAAATACCGTCGTTATTAATATTTTAGTCAAGTTAGATAATGCCTGTATTTCTAAGCTTCTAGGTATAATTATTTCTCACCTGCTGGGTTTATTTCCGAGGCTAGTGATGCTGCTGTGTGTAACCTGAACCCTTGTACCCCCCGATACACCTGTCTTAACCATATTTCACTCATTATTCCGGATTTATTCAGTAATTTTAGTCCATTACCGACACTAGACAACATCTTCCATGCCACTCCACACGGCTTGGAATAAATGAGCATCGTATTTAGATATTATAATAGATTCCAAGTGTTTATTATAGGATTTAATACTATTTAGAGAGCTTATAAGGGGTTGAATGGTGGGTTGCTTATAGTTTTCTAGGCGTCTATACTTTTGGCCATCGTCGTGTATGTTTATAGTGTTTGTTTACATTTTGGGTTTCCTTCGGCACCGACTATTTTTTTTCTTTTACATTCGAGTTGGTTCATATTATGCTTATAGTGTTTGTTTACATTTTGGGTTTCTTTCGGCACCGACTATCTTTTTTTTTTTCATTCGGGTTGGTTCATATTATGTTATTATTGACTTTGGGTGGTGGGTGGAGTTTCTAGCTAGAAATAAAATATATTCTTTTGATTCACACAGATGGGGACATGCATTCACCAAATTGATTCAGAAATAAGAAAATTAGGTTCAAATGACGCAAAAGTTTACTAGCTGTTTATTCTTTATTAATTATTGACTAGAAATGCACAGTTGTAGCCTATAGCTGGTATTCGTGACCACTCTGTACTGTACGTACTGTTGGCTACAAGAATTCGCAGACATGCTCTTGTTTTCGAGGGTTTACAACATAAAGAAAATATGTGAGACAACGTCACTGCAATATAACATTATTATTATTGTTAGGTTTGTTGTATTGCGATCACCGAGTCACTTGGTAGACCATTTATTGCAATACAACATATTATCATTATTATTATTAGTAGATTTGTTGTTTTGGCAATCACCGAGTCACTTAGTAGACCATTCATTGCGATACTTGAACAATAATGACCTTTCTTTCGATAATATAGCCTGTGTAAGAATTCCTGTGGCAAACTGTACCTAGTTCTAGTCTCCAACATGTTCTAGTGAGTAGGTCGCATTTTCCGTTCATTACACGTATAATACATATGCAATTAATAGTTTCGATACATATGAGGATGACCCAAACTTATATTTAATTTACCCTTGTTTTCAGTTGCTTTCTCGTAAGTTAACTTAGCTTTGATAGGACGTGCATGAGAATCTGCAAACAGTTCACTGCAGAAACAAACTGTTGCTAAATTAACTTGGTCAAAGGAATGTAATCCACCTCACTACTAGAGGGAAGCTGTCAGTCACGTGTTTACCAAAGTTCCTCAACATGACCATCGATACTTTTGCTGCGACTGTACTATATAATATGTGGGCTAGAGTTCTACAGAGTATTATGAAATCACAAAAATTAAGACACACCTGTAGCACAAAGAATAGTCAGGAATGAAGGCAGTGAGTGACATGGGTTGCCTGGTAGGACTTCAGGATAGTAATACTAATAATATACAATCACATAATTAATTAGGTTTACGTTAATGGCAGTGTTTATGTACTAGAGTAGGGTACGTGATTGACGATCGGTTCTCATGGGAAAGACAAGGAAAGGACAATGAATGAATGAATGAATGAATGAATGAGGGAGAAGGCGAGAAAAGCAAGTTACGGAATTATAAACACGAGGAAAAAAAAAAAAAGGCATGGAATTCAACATAGCAAAGATTGTATGAGAGGATGATCTTAGAGTATAGGCTACTGCAGAGCAACGTTTCTTAACCTTTTACGACCTCAGCACCCCCATTAGTCAGGCAGGCCTAGGCAGTCCAGCACACCCTACCTTTGGCTAACGTATTCTAGTGTCATTTTACCGCCATATATGCAACCTTTATCAGCACCCCTTAAAATTGATATCAGCACCCCAAGAGGCACTAGAACCCCAGGTTAAAAAACGCTGCTGTAGAGGAATAGTTATACTGTATATTTACCCCTTAAAAATGTTGTGGTAGAGATCAATAGAATGAAAAAATGAGAAACAGGCAGAAATAATAGGTTTCCAAGAAGTAGAAACAGAATAGTAGTTGTTGTTGTTGTAGTTTTAGTTGTAGTAGTAGTTGTAGTAGTAGTAGGCCTAGTAGTTGTAGAAGTTTTGTAGTAGTAGTAGTAGGGAAGATGAGTAAAAAGTAGAGTCGAAGCATTAAAAAAAATATATATAGTTAGTGGAGGAATACTTAAATTAGCTCGCGAGAGGAAGTAAAATAATGAGTCGATCGAAGTTTGACGTAGAAATGAATTAACAGTGCTATCCTAAAGAATTAAAAAAAAAAAAATATCTCTAGGCTACGTTAGTGTTGGTTGATCTGTCTCTCCTCCTCCTCCATCAAGGTGTTTATTCCTCGTTGTCTTCATGGTATTAGTGAGAGGGTTAACGTTGTGTGTATAGGAGGAGGAGGAGGAGGAGGAGGAGGAGGAGGAGTTGTTTGGGGGGTGGTAGTGGTAGTGGTGGTGGTAGTAGAAAGTTCCTGCTCCTCTGGTCTGGCGTCGAATCTGTAAGGAGGAAAGATACGAGACTAAAGTTAATTGAGGGACCCTGCTGTTGCTATATATGGAAGGAGCTTGTTTCGTGGCATAGTCAGGAGGAATCAGAAGCCACCAAGTCTCATACACGATCACAGGGTCCTTAAATGATTGACTATAATTATAACAAATATTTTTACATCATGTGAGGGTAAAGTTTTTTTTTTTGCTGATGGCGTTAAAATAATATCAACAATGCTAACCTTAGTGTAATCTGAGTTGGACATCTTACACAGATATCGTCTTCGTTGGTCACAGTGTCCAGTATACCAATGTCCTCTTGATGACATATACACACACCCTGATGACAACCTCCCTGTAAATACACATACATATATATACATACTGGATATACTGTATAGGTATGGTTATTGTTGATGGTTTGGTGTGAATTTGTTTCTCTGCGGGTGCAACTAGTATTTACACACACACACACACACACACACACACACACACACACACACACACACACACACACACACACACACACATTAATTCAATTTACTTAAGCAACAAACACAACATACACACACACACACATATACAGTTCTTTTCCACTACACACACACGTACACTAGTTTATTTAAACAACAACTTGTCTACACACACACACACACACACACACACACACACACACACACACAGAGTTCTTTTCCATTACACACACACACTAGTTTACTTAGCAACAACTTGTCTACACACACACACACACACACACACACACACACACACACACACACACACAGTTCTTTTCCACCACACACACACACACACACACACACACACACACAAAACACGTTTCATAATATATACCTCTACGTGGCCAGTTGATGAATGTAATTGGTGTACCGTCAAGCCATCTAACTCCTTCCTCTCTCCCAACCTCTCTGCCACCAACACCCACACGTAACCCCAACCAACCTGTCGTCTCTCTGCCTGTTGGGAGTTAAAGACAGTATGGAGGGTAATATTAAGAGGGGTAGTATACTTTTGGTACACATTGGAGTGCCTTGAGTCCTCCAAACTATGCCAGGAAACAGGACCATTCAGATTAGCAAAATTACTGGTGGTGGTGGCCTGTTGCTTGGAATCATTGCTTGGAGGAATCATTTGCTACAGAATTACCAACACTTTACTATCACCTTAATTAAACTTTCTCTTCGACCAAAACAATCTTCGTCGCTATATATCGCATTGCAAAATAATGACAACTGATCAACGAATGTTGTTTTCGTCGAAGATAAAGAAAGTTTAATACTACCATGACACCCTATAATCGGTTGTACAGTCACGAGCATTAATACGTATACAGCTTTAGTTGAAGTTTTGAACAGTGCAAATCAACAATGAACTAATTCCAATGGAGATCTTATTGTGCATTTATTTACTGTCTCTAGGTATTCGAAGCACACCTGGATACTTATTTACTGTCTCTTGGTATTCGAAGCACACCTGGATACTTATTTACTGTCTCTAGGTATTCGAAGCACACCTGGATACTTATTTACTGTCTCTAGGTATTCGAAGCACACCTGGCTACTTATTTATTGTCTCTAGGTATTCGAAGCACACCTGGATACTTATTAGTGCTCGTGGCTGTCCAGTTGCATAATCAAGTTCTTTATGCCCAGACTGTGTGTTTTTTTTTGTTTTCAGTCACATGAAAGATATGTAAGGTAATGTTGACACAGTTATATGAATGTTGATTATATTGCAATTCTTGAACATAACATATGACATTTAATTAATAGATGATTGGTAAATGAGTTGCCAGGAAATTTTTAATCAATAATATAACAAAAATGAATAAATAAGAGAATTTTTTTTTTTATGGTTAACTAAAGGTGTGTGTTAGTGTATAGAGGATCACTATAGGGTTACGTAAATAAACTCCCTATAGCAAAAGTACATTATTATTATTATTAAACCACTTTTCCTTCCTCTTCCCTTATGCCCTCACCTCTCCTCGTCTCTCTCCTTCCCATCCCTCGTCTCCCCTCCTTCTCTTCCCTTATCTCTTCTCTCTTTCTCTCCTTCCCATCCCTCGTCTCCCCTCCTTCTCTTCCCTCATCTCTTCTCTCTCTCTCTCTCTCTCTCTCTCTCCATTCATCCCCTCTCCTCTCTTCCCTCTCTCCCCAATTATTCCCTCTCCCCTCTCCTTCTCTTCTTTCCTCCCTCCCCTTCCTCTCTCCCCATACATCCCCTCTCCCCTCTCCTTTTCTTCTTTCCTCCCCTCTTCTCTCTCTCTCCCCATACATCCCTCTCCTCTTTCTTTCCCTTCTCTCTTCACTCTCTCCCCTCCTTCCCTATCCCCCTCCTCCCCCTTCCCCCCTTCCCTATCCCCCTCCTCCCCCTTCCCCCCTTCCCTATCCCCCTCCTCCCCCTCCCCCCCTGACTAGTTGTGCCACCTGTCAGTCATCTTGTTCACTATTTGTCCACTGAGGCCTCCCACCATCCATCCTCTCTCTACCTTCTCTTACTCGTGTGTGTGTGTGTGTGTGTGTGTGTGTGTGTGTGTGTGTGCTTGGTATTCCTCGTGTGTGTGTGTGTGTGTGTGTGTAGGCTTGGTATTCCTCGTGTGTGTGTGTGTGTGTGTGTGTAGGCTTGGTATTCCTCGTGTGTGTGTGTGTGTGTTTAGTGGCAATATTTGAAGGACTCATTTACCTTCAATTACCACATCACAGGGTCCCTTAATAAAATACAAATCTATAGACCTCATTGGAGCATCACCTTACCATGCCAAAGAAGAGAGAGAACGAAATTATTCTCCTCAGCTGAATGTACTGATGTGAGATGAAGCCCATTGTGTCTACAGATGCTCTCAGCTTCCCAGTACGTAGCCACCTCTCTCTCATAGGGCTCAAACGGTAGCCAGTAACACCAAGGGCTGGGCATTCCTCTCCTGCTGGTGGTGGTGTTGGTGGTGGTGGTTGTGTTGGTGGTTGTGTTGGTGATGTTGTTAAAGGCAGCTGTCTCTCCTCCTTGGTGTATAAACAGTGCTGAGGAGGATGGGTTGAGTTGAGTTGTGTTGGGATGTGTTGGGTTGGGTTGTGTTGGGTTAGCATGGGTTGAGTTAAGTTGGGTTGTGTTGGGTTAGCATGGGTTGGTTTGTGTTAGGATGGGTTGGGTTAGCATGGGTTGGATGGGATGTGTTGGGGTTGGTTGGGTTGTGTTGGGTTGAGTTGAGTTAGGATGGGTTGGGTTAGCATGGGTTGGATGGGGTTGGGTTGGGTTAGGATGGTTTTGAGTTGGGTTGGTTTTGGTTGGGATGGGGTTGGGTTGGGATGGTTTTAGGTTGGATTGGGTTGGTATTGGGTTGGGTTGGGTTGGGTTGAGTTGGGTTGTGTTGGGTTAGGATAGTTTAGAGTTGAGTTGAGTTGTGGCTGGTTGGGTTGAGTTGAGTTGTGTTGGTTTGGGTTGGGTTGGGTTGAGTTGAGTTGTGTTGAGTTGAGTTGAGTTGAGTTGTGTTGGGGTTGGGTTGGGTTGGGTTGGGTTGAGTTGGGTTGAGTTGGGTTGAGTTGTGTTGGGTTGGGTTAGGAAGGTATTGGGTTGAGTTGTGTTGGGTTGGGATAGGTTGGGTTGAGTTGAGTTGGGTTGGGATGGTATTGGGTTGAGTTGGGTTGTGTTGGGGCTGGTTGGGTTTGGTTTGGTTTGGTTTGGTTGGGTGTGTTATATACAATATGACAAAAAAAAAAAAAAAAAAAAAATAATATATACACAAAAGTTAAATACACAGAGAAAAAAAATGTGGGATACATACATGATGATAAATAATACATAAAAAAAAATAGACAAGGTATACATACATAGACATAGAAACACTCACCCACAGTAAAAAAAAAAAAAAAAAAAATACACACTCACTGTTATTATTCCCTTTGACGACAACAACAACAACAATAACACTAGCAACAACACTCACCCACACCCACAGTAAAAAAAAAAAATATATATACACTTTATTTTTCCCTTCGACAACAACAATAACAACAACACACACCCACAGTAAAAAAAAATAAAAAAATACACTCACTCTGTTATTTTTCCCTTCGACGACAACAACAAACAACAACAACAACAAAGAACAACAACAACAAACAACAACAACACTCACCCACAGTCAGAAGGAGAACAGTCATTGCTTGTTGAAATGGCAGACAATAGATGAAATGAACGCTAATAATAATATATAGACGAATTAACTGTCAAACACTTTATTTCCTTTTTCTTACGAGTATAATGGGACACTATAAATTCACAACAACACATACATTTTTAGAGTAATTAAATAAATATATAATAATAATAATAAACTTGGACGTGTTTTCTATTCATGAGTGACTTTTACAAATAGTCAAACACCTCTTTCCTTTTTTCACATATAAATAAATTCACCAACATATATTTTTAGAGTAATAAATAACATAATAATAATAAGCTTGTTGGTCGTGTTTTGTATTCATCAGCAGTGACTTTTAAAGGGATATATTATTATTGTTATTATTATTATTATTATTTGTGAGTTAGGAGTGTAATATGTGTGTTCATTTCACTGCTGTACATCAACCCATCTTCCTCTGCTTTGCTTGTTTGCTTGTTTGTTTGTTTGTTTGTTTGTTTGTTTGTTTGTCACTGCTGTAGAATGTAATGAGGAAAGAGTGTGTGTGTATGTGTGTGTGTTTGTGTGTAAGGTGGTGTGTATGTATGTGTATATATGTAAGGTGGTGTGTATGTGTGTGTGTATATGTAAGGTGGTGTGTGTGTGTGTATGTATGTGTGTATATGTAAGGTGGTGTGTATGTGTGTGTATGTATGTGTGTATATGTAAGGTGGTGTGTGTGTGTGTGTGTTTGTTAAGTGTGTGTATATTATGTATGTGAAAGGTTTGTATTCAATGGTGTGTAACGATTGTGTTTGTAGTGTGTGTGTGTGTGTGTGTTTTGCTTTTGTTTACAGTGTGTGTGTGTGTGTGTGTGTTGTGCTTTTTGTTTATAATGTGTGTATGTATGTGTTGTGCTTTTGTTTACAGTGTGTGTGTGTGTGTGTGTTGTGCTTTTTGTTGATAATGTGTGTATGTATGTGTTGTGCTTTTTGTTTATAATGTTTATGTGTGTGTTGTGCTTTTTGTTGATAATGTGTGTATGTATGTGTTGTGCTTTTGGTTATAATGTGTATGTATGTGTTGTGCTTTTGTTTATGTGTGTGTGTTGTGCTTTTTGTTTATAATGTCTGTGTGTGTGTGTTGTGTTTTTGTTTATAATATGTGTGTGTGAGTTTGTTTAGTTTCTTTTCAACGGGACAGTCTTCCACAGTGCGACATGATCACCACAGCCTGTCACCCACTTGTATAAGGTTAAACTGAGGCCTACTACACGTTGTCACAGCTGAGGGGAAGAAAGGCAGGGAGGGAGGGAGGGAGAGAGGGGGGAAGGAAGAGGGCAGAGAGAAGGACAGAGAGGGGAAGGGAGAGGGTGGATAGGAGTGGGAGAGAGAAGGACAGAGGGAGGGAGAGAGAGAGAGAGAGGGTGGATAGGAGTGGGAGAGAGAACGACACACACACACACACAGAGAGAGAGAGAGAGAGAGAGAGAGAGAGAGAGAGAGAGGTATATAAATTCGTCTAAATGGTAGTAGTTTCTGGATAAGAGGGGGGGAAGGGAGACAATTTCTTAGAACAGCATAAACAGAACTCTGGGAAAAGGGAAGGAGTAGGTGGAATAGGGAGGGAAGTTGAGAGGAAGGGAAGGAGGGAGAGAGGAAGGAAAGGAGGAAGATAGGAAGGGAAGAAGAGAGAGAGGGAGGAGGAAGGGAAGGAGGGAGAGAGGATGGGATGGAGGGAAGGAGGAAGGGATGGAGGGAGAGAGGATGGGATGGAGGGAGAGAGGATGGGATGGAGGGAGAGAGGATGGGAAGGAGGGAGAGAGGAAGGGCAGGAGGAAGATAGGAAGGGAAGAAGAGAGAGAGGATGGGATGGAAGGAGAGAGGATGGGATGGAGGAAGATAGGAAGGGAAGAAGAGAGAGAGGATGGGATGGAAGGAGAGAGGATGGGATGGAGGAAGATAGGAAGGGAAGAAGAGAGATAGAAGGAGGGATGGAAGGAGGGAGGATGGGATGGAAGGAGAGAGGATGGGATGGAGGGAGAGAGGATGGGATGGAGGGAGATAGGAAGGGAAGGAGGGAGAGAGGATGGGAAGGAGGGAGATGGGAAGGGAAGAAGAGAGAGAGGGAGGTAGGAAGGGAGTAGTTGAGAGAGAGAGGAAGGGAAGGAAGGAGAGAGGAAGGGAAGGAGGGAGATGGGAAGGGAAGAAGAGAGAGAGGGAGGTAGGAAGGGAGTAGTTGAGAGAGAGAGGAAGGGAAGAAGGATGAGAGAGAGAGGATGAGATGGAGGAAAGAAGGAAGGGATGGAGTGGGTTGGTTCCCTCAGAGAGAGAGAGAGAGAGAGGTGACGAGAGGAAGCATCTTGTTGTTCAATATTACAGACTCTGTAACTCGCTCTAACAAAAGGTACACTTGCCTCCACTAGTAACGAACACAGCGTCCGGTGGGTTTGGCGAAATGTGGCACCACTGTGTTTGTTTACTCGTGATAATAGTAAATGTGGCACCACTGTGTTTGTTGACTGGTAGTGGTGGTAAATGTGGCACCACTGTGTTTGTTGACTGGTCGTGGTGGTAAATGTGGCACCACTGTGTTTGTTTACTCATAATAATAGTAAATGAATATACAGAACTCACTCCTGCTGTAATATTCACCACCATAAGGATGTAAGCTATGTAAACAAACACAGTGGTGCCACATTTACCACCATAATGATGAACGTTATGTAAATAAACACGGCGGTGCCACATTTCACCAAACCCACCTCACGCTGTGCTCGTTATTAGTGGAGGCAACTGTACAAAGGGAAGGATATATATTTATTTATTTATTTTTTTATTTATCTATTTGTAACTCGCTCTGACAAAAGGATTATTTTATATATTTATTTACTTATACTTGTAAATAGCTATGACAAAAAGATTATTTTGTTTATTCATTTATTTATTATTTTATTTATACATTTGTAACTCTCTCTGGCAAAAGGTTTATTTTATTTCTTTATTTATATATTTAGTTATTTCTTTATTTCTTTATTTATTTGTAACTCTCTCTGATACAGGTGCATACAAAGTAAAGGACATATAATTTATTTATATATTATTATTATTATTATTATTATTATTATTATTATTATTATTAACCCGTGTAGTACAGTGAATAATAGTCGTATAATTGTTGTATATTTTCTATAGCATATACAATACTTAAGAACCCTGTGATCGTGAATGAAAACTGAAGGCTTTTGCTGATTCCTACTGACCACCATGCCACGAAACAAACTCCTTCCATATTACAGGTGTGTGTGTTGTGTGTGTGTGTTGTGTGTGTTTCGTGGCAATATTATTTTGAAGGACTCGTTTACCTCCACTTTGCTTACTACATCACAGGGGTCAATTAAACGATTTATCTGGAGGGATATAATACAATGTTGTGTTGTAGGTACAGTCAGAAGCATAAATTCGTGTCCATCTCTGTACAGTCGACAGTATAAATTCGTGTCCATCTCATGTACAGTCGACAGCATAAATTCGTGTCCATCTCATGTACAGTCGACAGCATAAATTCGCTTCTATCTTTTGTATCTATTAATGCAAATATGACCAGATAGTTGCATTCTGAACCAGTATTTATTCCAATAACATGCTTAATTTACCATATGAGAACTATATCTGTTATCTCTGCATTAAAATCGTATAACAACATCCATCACCATAGCTAATACATACGCAGGTGAAAATGAAACGAACTTATGCTGCCGACTGTACATATATAGTCTTACATTATCTATATGTTGTAAACCCTCGAAAACAACAACAACGTGTGTGTGTGTGTGTGTGTGTGTGTGTGTGTGTGTGTGTGTGTGTATCAATTTATGTGGCCAACTGTACATTACATTACCAAAAGTATAATTATTATTCCCTTAAATAATTACATGTAGTATAATATAATAACACATATTTACTACCTGTATATATATATATTATAAATTATTAGAATAATAATAATGAGTATAATTATAATATATCTATTTTATGGTTTAATTGGACTAAGTGACGTGTTTGTGTGTGTTTGTGTGTGTGTGTGTGTGTGTGTGTGTGTGTGTGTGTGTGTGTGTGTGTGTGTAGTAGTTATGTGCATATTTCTTATTCACCACAACAAACATTTTTATTTTTATTATTATTATTATAGGTAAAACAACTTTAAACCACAACTGTACAACTGAAAAAATGACATCTAAATTTTCCAAAAAGTCAAGTAATTTTTGTTGAAAGTCAAGAAATTTTGTATAAATTCACATAATTTAACATAAAGTCAAATATTTTTCCATAAAGTTAAGTAATTTTACATAAAGTCAAATAATTTTTAAGAAGATCAAGTATTTTTACATAAAGTCAAATAATTTTTAAGAAGATCAAGTATTTTTACATAAAGTCAAATAATTTTTAAGAAGATCAAGTATTTTTACATAAAGTCAAATAATTTTTAAGAAGATCAAGTATTTTTACATAAAGTTACGAGTAAATTAGTATAAAGTCTAATTTTTTTTTTTACATAAATTCCGATAATATTTGCATAAAGTGAATTAATTTTAGATAAAGTCTTGTATTTTTTGCATTTCTACTCATCTATATATTTTGTACTAATGAAGAGAGTGATTTAATTAACTAACTAGACAAAGTATAATTATTTCGTTTCCTCCCATATAATTATAGTAGTAGTTTGGAGGAAGCAATTATCTTCCTCTTTTGTGTTGGTAAATCTGGAGCAACTGAATCCTCCAAACTATTCCAAGCAACAACAGAAGAACACCATTATATTTGTTCATCTGGTCCTGTTTCCTGGCATACTTTGGAGGAATCAAGGCACTCCAATGTAACACAAGTAAATTACCCCCATAAGGAACCCATCCTATCCTTCTCCTTTCCTTTATGTGTGCTTGCTATCCATCCTATATCCTTTTCCTTTCCTTCATGTGTGTTTGCTGTCCCTCCTATCCATCCTATATCCTTTTCCTTTCCTTCGTGGTCATTTCCTGTCCCTCCTATCCTATCCTATCCTTCTCCTTTCCTTCATATGTGTTTGCTATCCATCCTATATCCTTCTCCTTTCCTTCATGTGTGCTTGCTATCCATCCTATATCCTTCTACTTTCCTTCATGTGTGCTTGCTATCCATCCTATATCCTTTTCCTTTCCTTCGTTGTTGTTTACTGTCCCTCCTCTCCTATCCTATCTCTCCTCCACATCCTAGTCCCTCATCCTACACTACAGGGTCCTTCCAGCCTAGCGTAGTCATCCTTCAATCCTCTCTGAACTTCGGTATATCTAATCGCGGGGTGACAAGGCATCGGGTCTTTCAGTAAGCATAGTCCAATAAACCACATTGAATATTACAGCCGCTAGAGGGAGCACCAACGTACGACTCCATACCATAACCCTAAGTGGCAAATCACCCCTACAATAATTCTCCTGTATCTTCTTGGTCGATTTCTCTCCTACTTTGATCACCACCTTCATCATCACCTTCCTCCTCTCCTCCCTCGTCTGTAGGTACTCGGTTAACACGTGTACCATTGTCACGGAGAAGAGGAACATGATGCAAGCGAAGAACCACACGTCTATCATCTTAACGTAGGCTGTGACTGGTAGGGCGTCGGAGGTGTTGCTGAAGAGTGTGTATAGGACTAACATTGTGGTCAAACTCACAGCCAAACGGACCTGTAGTGTAGAGAGAGAGGTAGCTAGTGCACATATATATACACACATATACATACACACAGAGGTATACATACACACAGAGGAATATACATACACACAGAGGAATATACATACACACAGAAGTATACATACACACAGAGGTATGCATACACACAGAGGTATGCATACACACAGAGGTATACATACACACAGAGGTATACATACACACAGAGGCATGCATACACACAGAGGTATGCATACACACAGAGGTATGCATACACACAGAGGTATACATACACACAGAGGAATATACATACACACAAAGGTATACATACACACAGAGGAATATACATACACACAGAGGAATATATATACACACAGAGGTATACATACATACAGAAGGTTGTACACATATACATACACACAGAGAAGTACATACACACATAATATATGCATGTACAGCCACAATCAAATATTCACAGACACATTCCTTCCATCGTAGTAAATATCTTGGTAATAAAGAACAACACGTGTATGATTTTGCAGCACCTCATAATAATAATAAATGAGGGGGTTGTTGAGTTGACGTAAGGTGTTGTTGTATGATTATAATTTGATATGATACTGATTTATTTGCACGATGGAAGGAAAGTGTCGGTGGTTATTTGATTGTGGCTGTACATACACACAGAGACATACATAGACAGACACATACATACGCACATATACATACACACAGAGACATACATACATACACACACAGGCTAATGGGTTAGAGACACGAGCTCACTCATCATTGGGTCGTTTCTACCTGACGAGTTATGGAGAGAGAGAGAGAGAGAGAGAGAGAGAGAGAGAGAGAGAGAGAGAGGAAGGAAGAGATGGGGGGACGAGTTATGGAGTGGGGAAGAGAGAGAGAGAGAGAGAGAGAGAGAGAGAGAGAGAGAGAGAGAGAGAGAGAGAGAGAGGAAGGAAGAGATGGGGGGACGAGTTATGGAGGGGGGAAGAGAGAGAGAGAGAGAGAGAGAGAGAGAGAGAGAGAGAGAGAGAGAGAGAGAGAGGAAGGAAGAGATGGGGGGACGAGTTATGGAGGGGGGAAGTGAGAAAAAAGAGAGACAGGAAGAGAGAGAGAGAGAGAGAGAGAGAGAGAGAGAGAGAGAGAGAGAGAGAGAGAGAGAGAGAGAGAGAGAGGGGAGGGGGGAGGGGCTGGTGGACTGTCGCAACTTCTGACTGATATAGAATTATCACACCATCCACTGAAAGTTTCATTCCAAGCATTCACTAGTGAGAGGAATGGTGATTGGTGGTTGGCGATGACTGTATGTGTGTGTGTGTGTGTGTGTAAGTGTGTGTGTGTGTGTGT
>JAWQEG010008120.1:0-12887 GCA_033782935.1 Petrolisthes cinctipes | reverse complement strand
ATATCATTTTTTCATTATGTGTTCGATAAAGTCTAACCAATTCTCTCTCATCACATTCTTTCCTCTTATTAAGGTGGTATATAATTCTTTTTTGGTACATTGGAGTGCCTTGATTCCTCCAAAGTATGCTAGGAAACAGGACCAGAAGAGAGGAAATAATGGTGTTCTGTTGCTTGAATAGTTTGGAGGATTCAGTTGCTCCAGAATTACCAACACAAAACTTTCCCCTTGAATATCACGGATTAATTATTACTACCTAAATTTACTCACGGTTTCTACCATACACAAAGTCTTTCTCACATATATTATTCCTCCTTCTCAAACACATGTTCAGCTTCCTGTGTGGGTCTCTTTCAGTATTCCTGCCACTCTGTATTATTTAAATCTCATCACTACCCAAACCTTAACCTACTCAAAGCCTAACCTACGTCCTGACTAGATGCCACTCAGATACCAAATACGGATTTATTTCCTATTGTTTTATTTTATCTGTAGCCTAAATTTTTCAGAGTATATATATAGTTTGATCAATACATTCTTTTCTCATTCGAAGCCCATTTTGAAAACTCAATTTAAAAAACAGTGAAAATAACGATAAGGAATTTTTTCATTATATCACCCATAAATTAACATATTCCCTTTACGTAATAATAATTTTGGAGGATAGTATAGTGTTGGTAAATCTGGAGAACTGATTCTTCCAAACTATTCTAAGCAACAGGACACCATTATATTTGTCCATCTGGTCCTGTTTCCTGGCATACATTAGAGGAACGAAGGCACTCCAATGTACCAAAAGGATACTACCCCCTTTAATTTTTCGAGTAGGCTCAAAGCACACCCAGTAAATATTACACACGGTTACGAAAACAAACCTAACCAAGCCAGTAAATATTTAAGGCATCCCATAAGATTTCAAAGACTGACAACAACCTAACCTAACTTAACCTAACCTAACCTAACCTCTATGTATGCCCTGTAAACATCAAGCACAGCAACACCCTGACTGACTGACTGAAGGACGAAAAATGTGGAGGGGGAGGGGAAGAAGTGTGAGAAGCATACAGATGATGTCATTAGCATGGTAATGGCAAGTTAATTTGTGTCACGTATAAATACTTCATAATTAACTACCCGGCTCAGTATAGAGATTATAAATATAGTCAGCTGCAGTAAATTTGTGACCATGAACAGGTAGTGGTTGAGAGAGAGAGAGAGAGAGAGAGAGAGAGAGAGAGAGAGAGAGAGAGAGAGAGAGAGTGGGGGGGGGGGCGTGAGAGAGAGAGAGAGAGAGAGAGAGAGAGAGAGAGAGAGAGAGAGAGAGAGAGAGAGAGAGAGAGAGAGAGAGAGAGTAGAGAGAGAGAGAGAGAGAGAGAGAGAGAGAGAGAGAGAGAGAGAGAGAGAGAGAGAGAGAGAGGGGTGAGAGAGAGAGAGTGGGGGGGGGCGTGAGAGAGAGAGAGAGAGAGAGAGAGAGAGAGAGAGAGAGGAGAGGAGAGGAGAGAGAGAGAGAGAAATGGATTGTTTTGGCAAGGTCTTTATATCAATTATGCATATCGAGGCTTGTCAAAGGGCTTGGATGCATACAGACTTTCAATCACTGGTAATATATGCAATCGCCTTTTTCAGTAAACTCACTCACTGGATATAAGAGTAAAAACCATTAGCACCCGAATACACCCTGCACACATAACACACCCTGCACACATAATATATACACACACACACACACACACACACATAACACACCCTGCACACATAATACACCCTACACACATAACACACCCTCCACACATAATACACCCTGCACACACACACACACACACACCCTGCACACATAACACACCACACCCTGCACACACACCACATCCTGCACACATAATAATCAGGGCGTACAGCAACAGGAAAAGCTTAGAGAGTGGAGCCAGAACACATAATTATTATTCATAAGCTTCGGCCAGTGGAGTTACAGTATACGAGATGTAAGTATAACCAACACACGCCACTGAAACAAATAATATTACTAATAGCCACACAAACGCCAAAATAACCCAGTGATACATATTTTATTATATTATATTGAAATAACTCACAGCGATAATAAATGTCACAATATCTGTATACGAGTAACGGGGGGAACATGAAACATTTTTTGGAAGGAGGTAGGCATATCCGTCTTTTTATTCTAGGCATGAAAATGTATGTATATATTTCTGTAAACGTTCGTGCAATTTCCAGCAGTTATTTGTTCAGTTACATTTGTTGATAGTATTATTTGGCAAGGAAGATTTCTAGTGCGATTTATTTCTCATTCTTATGAAAAATTTGACTACTGTTCCCTTCCCAGTAATAACATGACCTTTGATACTCGTTTCGTCTTCCGTCCGTTCCCCGTGTTTATAAGTTGCATATAAGTATTCAGTTGTATAAAATACTGTTTGGTGAAATTAGGCTTGGATTACATAATTATATTACATAGGAAGCCAAATAATTTAATGAGGAAGCCACAGTATATATTTTCGCCAGGTTAATTAAAATGGAGAATTGGTGTTTCCATTTAACTTCTTAGTATTTGTCTATCGTATCTGCTGTGAATCGGACAAATCTTCATCGAACATGACATCTTGACGAGGATAAAGTGAATATATTGCACTGTTCTAAAGTTACACACACCTTTTCTATTCTATAACATCCTATCTATTATGCAAACAAGACTCTACTCAGTAACTACTAACACTACAAAAATATTAATGAATGAGTGACATTTTACACAATTAATCTGACTCTATTTATTATACACATTATACGCGATAAATGATCCAAAGATGAACAAGGTATAACATAAAAGTATATAATTATAAAGTATATATAAAAGATGAACAAGGATAATATAAAAGTGATACGCAAGAAACGTACCGGTACATAATAATAAAATAATTCTCAGCACATTAACAAGAGATACAAATACAGACACGTAAAGACTCGGACATTTGGACCGAGGATAGGAACATGAGAGGAGATGCTGGCAGGGTAGCAGCATAATGGCACTACAACTACACACATCAAAGGAGTAGTTCCAAGCGGCCTCCAGGGCGGGGAAGAGAGGCACAGGGGTACGGAAAAGAAATACAATAGCTGTGGATGGAAGCGAGAGAGAGAGAGAGAGAGAGAGAGAGAGAGAGAGAGAGAGAGAGAGAGAGAGAGAGAGAGAGAGAGAGTTAGATAGACGCACAGTCCCTCTCACAATGAAAATTCCAACTAAGGTATTACAATCGAGGGACTTAACCAGTGCACAACCAAAGGACAAGAGAGTGAGTACAAAATATTATGCATATTTACTGTAGCTATGTACGTACGTAATTTTTATCAAGGCATTATCGTGGTCATCCCAGCCACCCGAATAATACAACACCTTTTTGAAGATATATAAGACTTCGTTGCTAAAGGTCACCAGGAGTAGGTTTCATGCGTCGGTCCATGACTTTTCGTCCTAGAGTGTCGACCAATTCTCCTCCTGTCATCGTGCATAAAACATCACAGGCACCAGCTCTGATTTACTGGGTTCGTCGTGGCTGGTCGTCGAGCATTACCTACCTTGATTCTTTTCATATTCAATCCCACCTTCCTTTAGACCATCACTGCTTTATTCCCTCGATGAGATGAATTGTTTGAAATCCTGTTCTGAAGTGCTTTGCAGGGTAATATCATCTGTGAATGTATGGTACTGAATATACACGTGTAGGCTGTTAATTAAGGTATTCTCTGTCTCCTCTGAATCCTGCATGTGTTTTCCTCCTTCTATCTTTTAAATTTTTAAGCAAAGGTGTACAGCTTCGAAAAGAATACGGTACGTCATTTGACTTAAATTCTTTCTTTACAAGCATTTTCTTACATTTCTTTGTGAATGATATTTTGGTCGCTATTCATATGTTATAAATAGAAAGATAATTAAATATATGAACACGGACACACACATGGACAAAACAGCATAGATATTTACCAGCTGTATCTTCTTCCAATACATCAATCACATACAGTAAGTGGAAGAGGTATATTTGTACAGACGAAGCCCAAGACCAAAACAGCATCAGTTTAACTTGCAACACGAACAGCCAATGGGAAGCATGAGCACTCTGGGCAGGGCTGGGCAGGGCAGGGCAGGGCTGGGCAGGGCAGGGCAGGGCAGGGCGGGGCAAGGGAGGTGCCTCTCCTCCTCTTACATAATGCAAGAGCGGAAACTGGATACATGAAAATGCAACAGCAAACAACGGTGAACGGACACACAGGAATGGCGTGAGTGTGTCAGTTTAAGTGTTTGTGTCACAGAAAACAAATATATCGTATTCATATGAGGATGTAGGAAGGTTCATGATACACACGTGTACCTGTTGGCATTTAATCTTACTACAAGTTAAATTAAATTGTTCCTGATTTGATACACGACATTTCAAAGAGCACTGACTTTTTTTATACGAGTGGTATTCAGAATGGTTCCGTCACATTATTCCATCAACAGACAGTTTTCCCTTCATCTCGCTTTGTATATAACCTTTTTTTTGCACGTCGATTGTAACCTAGTTCGGCTACTTTGAAACCACTTACATAAAACTTGATTCTTTAAAGTATTGGAACATCTGCATGGATCTGGGTCATCTGTTAGAGAAATGCAAGTGTAGTCATTGTTATTCATTTTATTCATCAGGCAGCACAACTGAAAAGCGAAACTCCATCTTCTAGCAACGAGGCACATAAACAATTAAGAACATCGTCACCCACAAAAATAAAAATTAATCTATATAGTCAGGATAAACATAGATCTTGGTAGTCATCTCCTTCACCATGATCATCTCCCTTCCTCCCTCCCCACAACCCAAGACCCCCCCATCCCCCTTGCGGCACACCCCTTGGTTTTTAAGGAAGTAACATCTGTCTTAATTAAGGTTCTGGTGGACCGACTCTTGTATGAGGGGGAACAGACTAATTCTTCCCCTCCAGTGCTCCCCCTCTCATCGTTTAACCTCTTCCAAACTTGCCTCCTAGCCCCCTTCCTTTCCTTTTCTTTAACTTCACCCTCCATTCCCGTCCTTACCAGATCAACTCCCCCACCACCCCACCCCTACCCCTCAACCTCCTCCCAGCCATGTATGTAGGGAACAGTTCACCCACCTTCACCTACACGTCATCCAGCCCCTCTCTAAAAAGTCCCTCTTTAATTATCTCCCCCTCTAAGTCCAATGAAAAAATCTCTCAACTAATAAAATGGATCCTGACTCTTGTTAGTCTCCATCTTCGCCCCTCTTCCCGGAAATTTTTCTTGAATCGTTAATTTCTCATCGTGAGGCTGTATGGATTCCGAAGAAAAATGCTACTAATTTTCAAGTTTCTTTGACACACATCTTTATTTTAAAAATTATTCAGGATCTATTTCTCGTCTCCTCATCAGTGGATGTTCCCTTGATTTTTAGAAATACATGATCTTAACTGGGAATATTCAATCGCAGGTTTAATATTTACAAGACCAGAAAAGTAACACCCTTTTACCAGATTACTATGATGTATATATTTTTCATTTAGCAGTAGTATACTGGAGAAATCACACTTGCATGACCACCTGAACCTTTGTGTCTACTAATGTGGGAGTTTGATCAAGTTGCAGCAGCTTATAGAAATACTGATAAATCGGAAAGCACTTTTGTTGAATCGCAGTCACTTTAAATTATGAACCAAAAAATCTTTACTTTATCTACATCACGACATCAATAATTTTCCCCTGTGACAACATTGGCTATATATTATCTCAAAACCTATTCTACCTGTTCTCGTCCATCTCCCTTTGTCTCTGTCTTTATCAATCAACCCCGCTGGACTTTATCTTTCTTCCTCACTTTCTTTCTCACTTTCACACTCGTTTCATGAGGTTATTTTCTACTGCTCACTTTGTCTAAACCATTTTTTTATTTTTTTATTTATATTTTTTCAGGTATTATTCCACAAACATATCCCTGGTAACGCCGCATTGCCTCCGTTCCCAGAGTCGATTAGTGAGTCGATTAGGAGAGATTTATACCGGCTGACCAAATGACCGACATACAGAAAGACAATCATCAAAGGTTTATTCGTTTACTCACAATTTGAAAACGAGCGATTCTCTGACCCTTTGATTAGAGACACGGATAACAAAACGCTCCCATTTGTATTCTTTTGTCCGGCTAGATACTGTATATGTATTTAGGTATGTATGACTGAAAGGTGCGAAAAATAAACAACTGTGTCTGTACATTATTTTGTTATTATAAGAACAAAATTAAAGTTGTGTTACTCTACATTCAAACCCGATGTAGGGGTATTTATGTATCGTACTGTACAGCCACAATCAAATATCCAGCAACACTTTCCTTTCATCGTGCAAATAAATCAGTATCATATCTAAATATAATCATACAACACCTTACGTCAACTTAACCCCCTCAATTATTATTATTATTATGAGGTGCTGCAAAATCATCCATGTATTGTTCTCTATTACAAAGATATTTACTACGATGGAAAGAAAGTGTCGGTGGGTATTTGATTGTGGCTGTACATACATAGGAAGCTATAAAATCTCACTGCACATTCCCAAATACTCTACTTTTTTTTGTATTATACTATATTATTATCTATCCTTGAGGAATAATAATCTGTGCCCAAGGAAAGTTCTATGAATACTACACATCATTATAGAAGGTTTTTATGTGGAGATCAATGGGGACGATACGATTACCATTTCCTTTCTTCTTTACGGCTATACTAGTTTGAAAAAATAATTGAAAAATATACGTGGATATTGACTGCCCTAAACAAGAACGAAAATGAAGAAATTATTATTAATATATGGATGAATATGAACGTAGGTAAAAACTACAGCCATTTATATACTGAGGAAGACTGATAGATAACACTTACAAAAATATCTATGCCATCCCTCCATAACATCCCACATTAAGGTGGTAATTCTTTTTTGGTACATTGGAGTGTCATGATTCCTCGAAAGTATGCTAGGAAACAGGACCAGAAGAGCAAAAATAATAGTGTTGTGTTGCTTGGAGTAGTTTGGAGGATTCGGTTGCTCCAGATATACCAACATAAAACTTTCCCCTTAAGGCGATGGTAGGCTACAGTGTTGATCATTCTGGAGCAACCGATTCCTCCAAGCAACAACAGGCCATCATTATTATTGTCATTACAGCACTGTTTCCAGACATACATTGGAGGAATCAAGTCGCAATGATGGTATACCAAAACTCAGTGAAGAACGAGTCTGTTGGTGTCGGAATAAAGCTGCACAATTTGGGGTCGTGTATGGAAGGGAGATACAATGTTGTTTTTCACTAATCACCGGGAAAAAATCGAGGATATTCATCATATGAACATGGATGCAAATTGTTCATATGATCCGGATCAACTTCTGAATCCCCGGATCATTTTACATAGTGATGTATTTAATTGTCCATATCGCTCTGAACACGAGTCTGGGTCCAACACGCACTGAAATGTAGCTTGGCCAAGAATAGAAAAAAATCTATATAACCAGCATAGAAGAGTATTTATTATTATATCACTTATTATATATCATCTTTTTTATGATTTTTTTATTCTCATGTTTTTATTACGTTTTTCCTTATTTTTTTTTCTAAGTTCAAAATCCTCTGCTTCCTAACCCCCTTGCATTCTGGAATACAATTAGTCTCATCCTTTGTATTTCTTGGTTATTATTGTTATTTAAAGCTTTCCAGTTCGTATCCTTGCCTGTACAAATCTTTCATATTTCGTAAGGTATTTAGCCAAATAATCTACTGTTAATGTTTTTGCCAATGCATACTTGTCTTTGCTTCGATCAATATCCTCTCTATTTTCTCTCTTTCCCCTCCAGCTTTCTATTATTTTCTCTCCATTTTTTCTCCTTCATGATTCCTTCCCTAGCAACCCTTCCCTCATATAGCTCTCCCTATCAACGCCACTCCCTCTCGCCTCAAGCCTTATGCCTACATCACAAGCCTCGGTATTGATTATGTTTGTGAAAACAAAATTAAGCCCATATGTTTTCTACTAAGCCTCCAGATGGAATTTTTTTTAACCGGAAAATTTAATAGCCTTCAGCTTTTTGAAGTGGATACATGATTATGTACGGCAGTAGAATTAATAAGAAAACTCATTTTCTCTTAAACTACCAAGGCACCCGAGAGGCTTAACATTGTTTTATTCTATTATGCTTAACGATGATTTCTTACTTAATTAACGGTGATCAAAGGGGCTCCGGCAGCTCCCATTCCCACCATCAAAAGACCAAGAGATTAAAGATACACTAGCCCCTCCCCACCTTCTCTTGTGTGGGGGCGGGTGAACGAATGTGTGTGTGTGTGTGTGTGTGTGTGTGTGTGTGTGTGTGTGTGTGTGTGTGTGTGTGTGTGTGTTGTGTGTGTAAACGAAATGTGTGTGTGTGTGTGTGTGTGTGTGTGTAAACGAAATGTGTGTTGTGTGTGTGTGTGTGTGTGTGTGTGTGTGGTGTAAACGAAATGTGTGTGTGTGTGTGTGTGTGTGTGTAAACGAAATGTGTGTGTGGTGGTGTGTGTGTGTGTAAACAAAATGTGTTGTGGTGTGTGTAACTTTGTATGTCTGAATGTACGGATAATATTTGTTTTCCTTTAAAGGTTCGTGTATGAAGGTTGACAACTTTAAAATTTCATGGGCTTAAATATTATTTATATTTGTTTGAATCCAATTAAGCTTCATATGGCCTAGTCATATACGACAATATGTGAATGTAAATTGAAAGGATATAGATCAATCTAACATGACAAAAACTCCGAAGAACAGTTTGTAAAATAAGTTTCATAATTAAGGGTTCATTACCAGATAATAGAAAGAATGACACTTACGTCGTCAACTGGACATGATGTGTGCCAGTGTTAAGCTGCACAATCTCTTTAATATATGGAATCCTTGAAGTCACTAAATACTAACATAGCCCTGAGTGCTTCCTCCGTCCATCCCCCCCCCCCCCCCTCCTTTGCCTCCCATAATGCCTCGAAAATGAAAGAAAAATGTCGAGTATTTGCGGAGAGTTTCCGGAAGGGAGGAGAGAACGGGGCAACTTCTCCATTCCATTTGCCTCCCCTCGCCGTGGAAGGCAACTACCAAGTTTTAATAGACTCCTGTTTCCTCAGTAGTGAGTTCTTTGCCTATAACTTCATTACTCGCTCCTCCACGACGCTTTATTCTGGACGTGGACGTAGGAGTTGTTGGCAAGGGGACAGTGGCAACAGCAGAAATGGTCACCAGGAAGTTAGAAAAAAAAAGTTCACGACGTCATATACGATAACTAAGTATAATAATAGAGTATAATTAACAAGTAAAGGAATAAGATGCAAGTAAAGGAATAAGATACAAGTAAGGAATAAGATGCAAGTAAAGGAATAAGATACAAGTAAAGGAATAAGATGCAAGTAAAGGAATAAGATGCAAGTAAAGGAATAAGATTCAAGTAAAGGAATAAGATACAAGTAAAGGAATACGATGCAAGAGACGAGTTACATGTACAGTACAGTAACCATTAAACTGGCAACCATTTCTTCACCAGACAGAAGAGAAAGCAACAGAACTAACTTAACTTTCCTGTAGCGAGACCCTGGACCAACTTTACAATATCCCACCCCTATATATACCTCATTAGTCAGTCAGTGTGTCATCTCTTTTCCACTTCCTTAGTACTAGGAGTATAATAATATTTAATTTATTTATTATTATGAGGTTGGATAGCTATGATCCAAACTGTTACTTACTCTTAAACAATTTCCAGTGGTATAAAGGTAGTAAGTAACACAAGCACTGCAACTATATGAGAGAAAGACTTTGTTGCAGGAAGTCTTGTGCAATGAACGACGAGGCACATTGTTGTAGGAACACGGCCGTTTATTCTGGTATGTTTACAAAAGTGGAGGCTATTCAAGTCCCAGACAAAAATAACCTCTAGTTACTGCTGGAGTTCTCTAGTGTTGAGGGCAGAGGCCGACAAAGCTAGACGAGTGTAGGGGGCAATTTAACTTTTGGTGAGAGGCCAGACAATCCTTAGAAATTTACTATTATGATTGTGTTTTATTGAATATAGTAAAAGCCTACTTCCACATCGATACTTAAAGCCTTCGATCACCTTCAACGTATAGAAATTAGTGGAAAAAATGTTATTGTGATTATTTCTGAAAGATCTCAAAGACACTCATCATTCAAGTTTCAGATTTCAAAAGCAACTATTGGTCTTCAACAATTTGAATACAATTTATGCAACTGCAGGCTACCAAAGGACTGAATCAGAGCAACATAAAATATGAGAGAGAGGCGGCAACCAGAGGTGATCACATTAAAATGACATTATCATACGATATTACTGTCTAATAACCAAGTTTATATTTTATTTATACCTGATCGAATGCCCGTATCGACATTCTCTTCCTACATGTTCTGACTTAGGTTTAAAAAAGTAATAAATGTACTGTAAATAATAACAGGAGAAAGTCTATTATACACTAATTTTTACTACTGGGTCGTAGGTTGACATTTACATATCCATTGATTAGAAATGACTGAAAAATAATACTTATCTTGGACCGGTTAATGTTTAATCTCTTTTTTTTTAAGCGACCACCTTGGGAAAGGCATTGGAGACGTAAACAGACTATAAATAGTTTATTGGGTCGAAATTTTATCCACACATACAATTACCATACCGGTAGTATTGTCAATCTTCCCTAGGCGTAGTATATAATTATTTGATGAAGAGTATTATCAATCCGCGTTTATAAATATTATATCTTTTCACCTTCACATTCCGGGCTTCATTTTTCCTCAGTCTTTAATAACACTTACATTTTTATGAGTCCGGCAGTACTGTGTGAGCTCTCTATACAGGATTCCATACAGCAGAAAAGAGTGAAGATATAAAATGAAATCCTTCCTTACTCGCCCATACAGGAAATGCAACTTGTACCGAAGCTGCATGGGGCATTAACCTTCCCAGGCAAAGGAATAGTCGCAAACCGGAGCAAACTTGGTGCAAAGGAAAGGACACTACACTCTACCAATCAGAGAGAGAGAGAGAGAGAGGGGGGGGGGGAAAGGGCGGGGGGGGGGGGGGAAGGGCGGAGGGGGGGGAGGCGGAGGGGGGGAGGGCGGAGGGGGAGAGAGGGGGAAGGGAGGAGGGGGAGAGAGGGGGAAGGGAGGAGGGAGAGAGAGAGAGAAATAACACTCACTCGCTGTACCAGGCATAAGTATAAAAAGCTGTACAGAGAGAGAGAGAGAGAGAGAGAGAGAGAGAGAAATATCACTCACTGTACCAGGCATAAGTATAAGAAGGTGTACTCTAAGCTTGGCCCTTCATCCAAGTCCCTAATTAACTTTTTAACATTGTATGGATTCACCGTCAAGAACCCCTAAGAAGACTGAACGCTCGAAAATTGCCTCGTGAATTATTGAAAGAACAGCATCTGGCACTTTCCCTGGAATATTGAGATAATTATCCTAAAATAATCCAGAATATTGTGGTATAGTTACAACCAACAAACATATCTGAGAATCATAATACTCTTGATAATTCCACTAACTATAATTACCACTATATATATATATATATATATATATATATATATATATATATATATATATATATATATATATATATATATAATTCGGAGTAATACTATAGGCATGTCTTTTGTCAATATCAAATGTCAACTCGCTAAGACAATTTCGCCACCTTTATCCAGATTATCATTAAAATCTATCACAATTATTCCAGTTATTTTTAATATTCATGAAAGGTAAGGCACATTCATACTAAGAAATAATTTCCGCAATGAAGGGAATGAATTTAGATGAATAATAACCTCCTCCTTTCGATCCTGTACATGACATAAAAAGAAGGTAGATTCCTGGAACACTACACCATCCAGGTTAAGGTGGTAATTCCTTTTGGTACATTGGAGTGCCTTAATTCCTCCAAAGTATGCTAGGGAAACAGGACCAGAAGAGCAAAAAATATTGGTGTTCTGTTGCTTGGAATAGTTTGGAGGATTCAGTTGCTCCAGATTTACCAACACAAAACTTCCCCCCTTAAGACTCCTCCCTCTCTTACCAACTCCAGTCCTGAATTATAAATCATCCACTAATCCAGGCTGCCTTTCACCTTCTCCTATTTCGCTCGCCTCAACTCCACAATGCCAAGGGCAATAATCTTGTGCCTTTCCAGAGCCCGAACTTTTAGCGACTAGTTGAGACGAGTTGGTGAACAGGTCGGCATATTAGAGGTGTGGTGCTGGTGGTGGTGGTGCCCGGAATGAAAAGACGAGGACCCACCAGAACACACACACACGCACGCACGCACGCACACGCACACGCACCACACACACGCACACGCACACACACACACACACACACACACACACACACACACACACACACACACACACACACACACACACACACACACACACACACACACACACAGAGAGAGAGAGAGGAGAGAGAGAGAGAGAGAGAGAGAGAGAGAGAGAGAGAGAGAGAGAGAGAGAGAGAGAGAGAGGGAGAGAGAGAGAGAGAGAGAGAGAGAAGAGGAGAGAGGAGAGAGAGAGAGAGAGAGAGAGAGAGAGAGAGAGAGAGAGAGAGAGAGAGAGAGAGAGAGAGAGAGAGAGAGAGAGAGAGAGAGAGAGAGAGAGAGAGAGAGAGGAGAGAGAGAGAGAGAGAGAGAGAGAGAGAGAAGAGAGAGAGAGAGAGAGAGAGAGAGAGAGAGAGAGAGAAAGAGAGACACGAGGACGACTCAAGGAAACTTTGCTCTGAATAAAGATAAAGATTTTCCTCCT
>JAWQEG010008119.1:0-33583 GCA_033782935.1 Petrolisthes cinctipes | reverse complement strand
TCCCTTTAAGTGCCAGAACGAACAGACAACTAACACAACAGACGCTGGAGGCACTTATGAAATTTATGTCACACAATCCGAATGTTTAGGGATATGCATGATGAGCTTCGTAATGATTAAGGTGGTCATTCTTTTTTGGTACATTGGAGTGCCTTGATTCCTCCAAAGTATGCTAGGAAACAGGACCAGAGGGGCAAAAATAACGGTGTTCTGTTGCTTGTAATAGTTTGAAAGATTCAGTTGCTCCAGAATTACCAACACAGTTTAAAACTTCCCCCCCTTAAAAAGTGCACAACATTAACACCACGAACACTGATCTTCTTACAACTACTTTATATATAAATCACAAGTTTATTCAGAACATAAGGTGATTACCGATAGTGACATCCTCAACAACAAGACGTTAAGTTCACCTGGAGCATCTGTTCGCCAGTAAGCCACGCGGTAGCTGGTGATGACTCCATTCCTATGTGTTTGTGGTGGAGGAGACCAGGACACCACCAGACTGGAGGAGGTCTGGCTGGAACACCTCACTTGGCCGGTGATGCTGCACTCGGCTCTGTCAACCAAATAACACCAGACGTCAAGGCAAGGCAAAGGGACGTATGTATGTGTAGTCAGTAGATGATTGTCCTTGTAAATATAACTACTGTAATTGTCTAGTTGTGTACAGTTAGTGCTTAGAGAAATATGTGTCTCTTTGTTTTATATTTAGAGAAAAAAATAAACCAAAATGAAAGAGATGGTGCATTATTGTCACGCTAAAAGTAATAATAATAATAATAATAATAAAAAAAAAAACTATACTTACTGTCCTGGAGGGTAGGGCCAGGGCTGGAGGCGAGGATGGTCCGCACCTTTGGAGTTGAAGGCTCTCAAGACAATGGAGTAGCGGGAGTGTGGACGAAGACCTGACACCCTAGCACTGGCCAGACTCACCGCCCCCTCCACACTCACTACCTTACTGAAGTTGTAAGCGGAGTCCTCGTCTTCACTGCACCGGGAGACACAACGAAGGTACGGTAACTCATTCTACATTATGACGTAGAAACATATGGTAGATACGCACAATTTACACTTGTATGTACAGTCGGCCTCAGGAATTCGTAAACAGAGCGTTGATTAAATTGGGTCTTTATTTTGCACATGCTGTAGAATTGTTCTTCTGACTGATTCAGGTTTTTAGCTAAATAACTTTACTAGAAAATTTGGCGTTGGAAATTATTGTTACAAAATATTCTTGTTGTCACGAACCCTTGATGTCACAGTGGTGTATCGGAATTCCTGAGGCTGACTGTACTTACTACTGGCCACAAGAATTCGTACACATATCATTGTTTTCGAAAGTTTACAACATATAGAAATGTAAGACTATGTAACTGCAATACAACATTATTATTTGGTTTGTTGTTATGCAGTCACCGAGTCACTTGGTAGACATTCATTACAGTACTGTCAGAATAATGATCTCTCTTTCTATATATAGCCTGTGTAAGAAATTCTGTGGCCAACCGTACAGTATATATAAGAAACAGTTGCTTTTGCAGGCTCATTACATAATTATCTTGCATAATGTTTGACTACGGGATCTATATTGCATCATTGTTTTGAGGATAATCAGGCTACAATACTCTTACACCAAGTTACCTTCATTACACATTACGCTCCCCTTCACACAACTTCCTCCTCACTCTCACAACACACCACTCACCCCCTCACCCTTGTAACACACCATGCACCCCTCACATTCACATCAACACACCAAGCCCCCATCACCCTCATAACATACCACACACGCTACCCCTCACCTCATAACTCCTCCCCACCCTCACAACACAACAAACTCACCCTCACAACACACCAAACTCCGTCCCCCCCACCCTCATAACACAACAAACTCTCCCCCACTCCCCACCCTCACAACACACCAAACTGCCCCACTCCACCCTCACAACACACCAAACAAACTCTCCCTCACCCTCACAACACAACACAACAAACTCACTCTCCCTCACCCTCACAACACACCAAACTCACTCTCCCTCACCCTCACAACACACCAAAATGCCCCACCCCCCCCACCCTCACAACACAACAAAACAAACTCTCCCTCCCCTCACAACACACCAAACTCCGTCCCCCTCACCCTCACAACACAACAAAACAAACTCTCCCTCACCCTCACAACACACCAAACTCTGTCCCCCTTACCCTAGTATCTTGTATCCCAGATGGTAGCCGAGTAGGACCCCGTTGGTGGAGTTGTGTGGTGGTGGTTCCCAATTCACCTGTAGTGCTCGAGGCGACACTCCCACCACCTGTGTCAAAATGAACCTGTATGTATTAAGGGGTAAAGTTTTGTTTGTGTTGGTAAATCTGGAGCAACTGAATCCTCCAAATAAGATTGTCTGTTTAGAGAAGTTTTGTGTTGGTAAATCTGGAGCAACCGAATCCTCCAAATAAGATTGTCTGTTTAGGGAGATGTTTCGTGTTGGTAAATCTGGAGCAACCGAATCCTCCAAATAAGATTGTCTGTTTAGGAGAAGTTTTGTGTTGGTAAATCTGGAGCAACTGAATCCTCCAAACTAACTATTCCAAGCAACTACAGACAGAACACCACTATTATTTTTTTTGTTAATCTGGTTCTGTTTCCTGGCGGCATACTTTGGAGGAATCAAGGCACTCCAATGTACAGTTGGGGAACAAAGTATCTGGACACCGTTGACGACTTCTGGTAACAATGTCAGTGATAAACACGTTAGTAATAGACAAAATTTATTAATTACTACATAACGATAACTGATATTGGGTGACGTCGACCAACCACAGACAGTGAAGTAAAAGTTATCCTTCAATTCATAAATACTTTCTCTCATTGATGTGTTTATTTTTGGGGATGTTGCCAGAAGCCGTCAACGGTGTCCAGGTACTTTGTTCCCCAACTGTACATACCAAAACAGAATTACCACCTTAATTATGGATGTTTGGATACCGAGGTGTAGGTGTAAGTTCTCAAACCCGTATTGCCATATATAAGTCCAACATGTAAACTCATAAGGGCTGAGTTTAGGCTGTAACCAAAGCATTATATAAATCCAGCAGCTAAAAGCCCTTCAAAGCGGAGAGACATACTATAGCTGTGAAACCTTCCTTGTGATGTGCACAAAATGACTTGCTCTGAATATTCACCTTAAGGGAATCAACATTTGTGGTCAATTTGGAGTCAATGTAGGCCTCCAAACTCAGCTATAAGACACAGCCCCTGTATAATTTCATATGGAGGGGTTCTGTATCCTGGCATAGTTTGGAGGAATCAGTAGCCTTCCGATTTCCCATAATAGGTTACTCCCCTTAAGCAATGACCTACGCAAATTCTGTAATACTCTGCATATACCCAGATGATTTTCCTTGTCTAAGAGGAGCACTACTGCCATCAAAAGCTTAATATATGAAGGGAACTCCAGATTCTTCTACTGTATAGTACTTATCTTATTCTCCCAAACAGAATGACCTGACAAACTGATGGAACTTGACCTGACTGGACCTGGGTGACCTGACTAACGAAACTAAAAAAATGGAAGAGGACCTGACTACAAATTAACCAACCAATGGACCTGATTCAACCTGGCTGGACCTGACCGTAACCTGACGAAGGAGTGCTGCTACTGACCGTGACGTCTCTGGGGGGTGCCGAGGGGGGCTCTTCCTGGGTGGAGGCACTCACTGTAGGGGAGGACCGACCCCGACCCACCCTGTTCTCAGCCGCCACCGTCACTCTGTAGTGGGTGGCCGGGTGTAGCTTACCAAGACGGGCACGGCGCTCCCCACTACCCACACGCTCCTCACGACCTGCGCCGGAATCTGGGAAGAGAGGGGAGAGGGTAGAGAGGAGAAATGAGAGCGGGTAAGGAGGGGAGAGGAGAGAAGGAAAGTTAAGTGGAGAAATGAGAAGGGAGTAAGGAGGGGAGAGGAGAGAAGGGAAGTAAGTGTATGCAGTAATCAGTTATCAGTAATCACACGCTCCTCACGCCCTGCACCGGAATCTGGGAGAAAGGGGAGAGGGTAGAGAGGAGAAATGAGAAGGGTAAAGATGGAAGAGGAGAGAAGGAAGTTAAGTGTATGCAGTAATCAGTTATAGTAATCAGACGGGCACGGCGCTCCCACTACCCACACGCTCCTCACAGCCTGCACCTGAATCTGGGAGGAGAGGGGGTAAAGATGGGAGAGGAGAGAAGGGATGATAAGTGTATGCAGTAATCAGTTATGTATTCATTATAAATTCGTTTGTTCAGTGATCAGTTATGATATATAATTATGTTAAAATATACAAGAGATGAAGAACTTCACTGTTGCTACACTCCTGCTACACCATAATACAACTGTAACACACTACACCAGCACACCATTACACCATCATGACCTTACACTGTTGCCACACCATAGTCCCAGTTGTTCTTTACTTCACCATCATATTAGCACCACACTACCTTCACTTCACTAGCACACTGCCACCGAGACACACCCACACCGCACACGGCCATACCTCTACTACCTTCATTCTCACCCCACAACACATAACCATACTTCCACACAAGTGAGGGCTGGTTCTCTCTTCTTCATACCCTAGTCTGCTCTGTCTGTCTCTTTTACTACTTCCCCTCGTACTTCCTTCTGTTTATACTCTGTCTCTTTTATTACTTCTCCTTTTGGCTGTTGAGAAGATCGCCCGATTGGATAGCAGGTAAGGGAGGCTATGGTTAATGGGTTCTCTGGCCCAGGGGAACAGTACATGCCCGTGAGTCAGTAGTTCCTTTTTCTGTTGCCTTGTCACTAACTGATCTTACTACCTCTCTGGGTCTTTAGGGGGACAACAACAATAATCAGGCTACCACGCAACCACACCAATTCCACAACCACCGCCACAACCACACCACTTCCACAACCAATGCCACAACCACACCACAACCAACACAAAACCACACCACCCCAATCACACAACCCCACCACACCACTGTCCCAAACTCCACCCTGATACTGACTTGGGCCAGGCTGGGGCTCGAGGGTGACGATGTAGGCGGTGATGGGGGCGTTGGAGTCCTCAGGGGGGGTCCAGGTGAGGGTCAGGTGGCGGGGGCCCTCCTCCTCCACTCTAACTCCTGAAGGGGGCCCAGGAACGTCTGCAGGACAAGATGAAAGTAGATGATGAAGGGGAAGAAGGTGAAGAAAATGAATTGGAGGGAGGGGTACTGATTCTTCCAAAAATTCCGAGATACAGACCACCTCAGGGTTACTAGAAGGTGATCTGGAAAGTGGCATTGTTTGGAGAATCAATGTCCTCCAGTTTCAACAGCAATAGAGTCTCCCATTTAGTGTGTCAGTGATTCAGTACTTCGGAGATTTATGTTACCAAACATAGTACTATAACTGAATGGTATTGTGTGTTGTCAGTCCATGAGAACGTCTCTAAGGTTTGAGTATTGATTGATGAACTCTCTTTAGACAAATGTTTGCTTATGTCAGTTATGATATGGTTAGTATTTTTTGGGAAAGAACTAATTTTATTACAGCAAAGTTTTTACAAAAGGATTTAAGAATGGTATACAAACTTCAGGTAAAAACTTTGTCTTACCGTGTAAATGTGGTGATGACTCTTTATTAGCAAAAACAATATCTAGTAATTAGTAACGAAATGATAACTCTCTCTCTCTCTCTCTTCTCTCTCTCTCACTCTCTCTCTCTCTCTCTCTCTCTCTCTCTCTCTCTCTCTCTCTCTCTCTCTCTCTCTCTCTCTCTCTCTCTCTCTCTCTCTCTCTCTCTCTCTCTCTCTCTCTCTCTCTCTCTCTCTCTCTCTCTCTCTCTCTCTCTCTCTCTCTCTCTCTCTCTCTCTCTCACACACACACACACACACAAACACACACCCTGGACAAGGAGGTGGTGGTGTGCTGTCCGACTGCCGTGTGGGTTGGTGGCAGTACAAACGAAGGTACCCGTGTCTGCCAGTCTAGACTCGGCCACCACCAGCTGTGTTACCCGGCCCCCAGAACCAACCTCATCCTCCCCCGTCCCCCGCGACACTCGATACCTGGGGTGGGGGGGGGGGGGGTAGGTGGGTTAGGGGGTTACAGTATACCTATAATAATAGATCTTGAGAGTGGGTTAAATTGGGTGTGGGTTAGTAGGTTAAATCTTGGATGAAGGTTACCTTAGGTGAGCTTAGTGAATTATGATCGGAAGCTGCTGTTTATGTCATTTATTTATGGGTTAAGAGAAAGCTTATGATGTAAATTGAGGAAAAATAAACTAAATATAAATCTTAAAAGATAATGCAATGCAGTACTTCCTTTTGTAATTCAGTAGTGATTATTGTTTAACCCTTGGCCTTTACCAGTTGGGATTAGACAAAATAAATGTTATATGTAGATTATTGTGCATGTAATTATATCAGTATTTAATGGAATATATCTTTCCTATACATTGCGTTTACCGAGAAGCTGTGAAATTAACCGAGAGAGACGGTACATTGATGCTAGAGAGAGAGAGAGAGAGAGAGAGAGAGAGAGAGAGAGAGAGAGAGAGAGAGAGAGAATACACACACTATAGTCACATTTACCTTGGTTGTGGCTGGAGGGGGGCGGCATCCCTGGTCCAGGTAAGGGTGAGAGGTGCGTCCCCGTAGGCATGACAGGTGAGTGTGGCTGAGGCTCCAACACGCACCTCCTGACGCTGCTTCACTGAACGGAACCACGGAGGCTCTGTACACAATAACAACAACAACAACACTTAGTTTGTTTTAGCATTAGAGGGAAAAAGAGAACGACAACAACAACACAATTAGAGGGCAAAGAAAAATCAACAACAACAACAACACACTTAGAGGGCAAACAACAACAATAACAACAAATACACGTAGATTATTTTAGCATTAGAGTAAAGAAACAACAATAACAACAATACTTAGATTATTTTAGCATTAGAGGGAAAAGAAACAACATAAACAAAAACAACACACTTAGAGGTCAAAGAAACAACAACAATAACAACACGTAGATTATTTTAGCATTAGAGTAAAGAAAAAACAATAACAACAACACTTAGTTTGTTTTAGCATTAGAGGGAAAAGATACAACAACATCAACACCAACAACAACACACTTAGAGGGCAAAGAAACAACAACAAAATAACAACAAATACACGTAGATTAGTTTAGCATTAGAGTAAAGAAACAACAATAACAACAACAACAACAACAACAACAACAACAACAACAACAACATCATCAACAACAACATCAACAACAACAACACTACTTAGTTTGTTTTAGCATTAGAGGGAAAAGATACAACAACAACAACACCAACAACAACACACTTAGATGGCAAAGAAACAACAACAATAACAAATACACGTATATTATTTTAGCATTAGAGTAAAGAAACAACAATAACAACAACAACACTTAGTTTGTTTTAGCATTATAGAGCAAAGAAGCAATAACAACAACAACAACAATATCAACAACACACTTAGATTGTTTTAGAATTAGAGGGAAAAAGAGAACGACAACAACAACATGAATAACACACTTAGATTATTTTAGCATTAGAGAGCAAAGAAACAACAGCAACAACAACAACAATAACACATTCTGATTATTTTAGTATTAGAAGGCAGAGAAAACGAATTATTATTATTATTAAATATGAAAAACAACAAGAACAAGAAGAAGCAAAACAACAACAAGGCAGAGAAAGCAGCAGCAGCAACAACAACAATAATAACAACACACTCAGCTCTTGTTTTTTGTTTTAGCATTAGAGGACAAAGAAAACCCTAAAACCAACATCAATATCGATAATACTAAGAACAAGAAGAAGGAAGAGAAAAAGAAAGAGGAGGAGGAAAAAAAAATATAAGAATAAGAATATGAATAATAAGAAAAATAAGAACACCAACAACAACAACAGAAAATCGAAAATAACAACAACAACAACAAGCACCAAGCCAAACCAAAAATAAGAACAACAAAAACAAAATAAAATAGAAAACAACAACAACAACAGCACCAAACCAAGCCAAACCAAAAATAAGAACAACAAAAACAACAACAAGAACAACAACAACAACAACAACAACAGCACCAAAACAAACCACACTGCTCCTCTGCAAACATCAACACATTTCAGTTTTATTCATTTTTTACCATAATGCTGATAAAAAAAAAAAAAAAAAAAAAAAAAAAATGCAAACACCACCACGTTCTGATTTTTGAACAGTAAAAAGCACAGGAAGTAAAAAAAAATAAGCAAAGATAAAGTTTAAGCTCCTCCACGCTTAGTTTTTATTTTAGATACCCAAACAGAGAAAGAAAACATCAACAATAACAACAATAATAATAATAAAGACAAGAACAATAACAACAACAATAACAACAACAACAACAAGAAAAAGAACAAGAGCAATAACAACAACAAAAAGAAGAAGAACAACAAGAACAGCAACAACAAGAACAAGAACAAGAGCAACAACAAGAACAACAACAACCACAACCACAACAACAACAACAACCATCATTTATCTTCATGTACGGTTGCCAGTGTTACACAAAAATCTTCGAAGTTGTTGCAAAATTATGACACTCTTAACTCCTAATTAACAGTGTCTGACATATAGTAATTTTCCCTGGATGAAGCTCCTATACCATTCGTTGACTTTTGTTAGTAAGGGAGGCAGTGATTATGTGATATTTTAGACAATCAATCGAATCTCATACCGGGAAGAATCGACTGTGTGGTTTTAACTTTTCTAATACAGTGATTAGGTGATATTTTAGACAATCAATCAAATCTCATACCGGGAATAATCGACTGTGTGGTTTTAACTTTTCTGATACTTTGTTGTTTGTTCCTCGACTGTGCATATGATGAAGTGAGTGATAAAAAATAAAAGTGTCTTTGAGCAAATATTTAATTGTCAGGTGCATGATATGAAAAATGAACACTGTGGCTTTGTGTTTTATTTGTCTCGTCGTCCGCTTTGTCATATTGTTACCAGAAAAATTATTGACACAGACAATTTTTCCCTCCACACTACAGTCACAGTCCAAACTTTGTGAATCATTTAAGCACGGAGGAAGTAGTGAATTTAAGGGGATAATCTGCTATGGACAAACTGAGGGGGCTAACAATTCCTCCAAACTAAACTATGAGACATACTAACGTGCCTCTATGTACAGCCGAGCTCGTAAATTCGCGACCACGTACTTAGATGTTTATGCCATTTGAGCTGGTAACATTTATTTGGTGAGGAATCAGAGTAGGTGGAACATAGTAGAGGGACATGATACAATCTTTCTCTTACAATGACACCCTCCCCACACAGTGTTACCAGCTCAGATGGCATAAACATCTAAGTACGTGGTCGCGAATTTACGAGCTCGGCTGTACACTTGCAATCCAAAATATGTATCCAGGCTTGCTTCGAATAGCCTGATCGAGTATTAAGCGAACTCAAGTAAATATAAAACAAGATAAGCGTATAATTGGTTCACTAGTATGTCAAATGATTCGAAACTTCAACATGACCTGGATACAAATTTTGGATTGCGAGTGTATGAGTAAGGGATCTGCTGTTTATTAGCACACTTTAGACTTTAGAGGAATCAGTATAGCACACCAATTCAGTTTGTCCTCACTCTAATACCCACATAAAGGTATATATCTCTTTCATCAGTAGGCTACACGTGGCTTATTGCTTTGTTTACATGCTAACGAACTCACAGTGTTGTTTTCGTGTCTCATCACTATGTAAACAACGCCGTAACACATTCTATACAACATGGATAGCTCGGGCGTTAAGTTGGTCGGTCATCTATCTGTTGTTGTGGGTGTATAATTTTTGGGGAGAGGTGTATGTTGATTCCTCCGAGCTATGTCAGGAAACAGTCAGTGTGTATGTGAACGTGTAAGGGGTCTGTTTTATAGATAGTTTGTAGCACTCGATATTCTTTTAATTCATCTCACTGTGGGCTTTAGTTAATTGATTAGATGGAAAATTGATAATGAACTGCAACAAGTACGATTATATGACGCCTGAATTGGAGACACAGAACAGGGATAACAAGTTGTGAAAGAACAGAGAAGGAATAACAAACTTTGCAGGAAAAATGAAAAAGAGAAATGTCGGCGGCAAATGTCCTGTCGCCTCCTTCATCGCTTTTTGAAGGATAACATAAAGTCTAATAATATCGAACAAGTACTTTTACCAATACAGAAATACACTATACACGGCTTAATTACAAAACCTCTCTTATTTTCAAGTTTAAGAGTCTGTGAAGCTTATATTTCCATACTTACTTTATGACTAGGCCGATTTGGCGACAGGACATTTGGCGCCAGGCTACTACTTACCATTGACAGTGAGGTTGACGAGTTGTGAGAGTCCAGGTGGCACTCCATTGTTGGCTTCACACAGGTAACGTCCCTCATGGCCCCTCGCTGCCCGTCCCACCCACAGTGTCCCGTTCTGCCACTGTGCCAGCCCCCCGCCCTCCACACCCACACCTCCGTCACCCACGTCCACAAACTCTCCTGACGCTATTGGGGAGAGAGAGATTTTATTTTAGTGTGGCTGGTTGCTGACGTCATCCATATTTAGCAGTCATTGTATATTTTAAGCCATTTTTTCTGAGTGTATTGTTAATCACACAATCGTAAATAATATTGAAGTTGGTTGTTGCTTCCTGTGTCACTCATATAATCGAACTCTCAGGTGTCCAACAGTTGTAGGCACTGGTCCTGAACAAAGGGGTAGGTGCAAATTATCCAACAATTACAAGGAAATGCTTTAGCTGCAATAAAAATACTTCATTTAATTTTCTTAAGAAGTGAAATAATAGAGCAATGAATTTCATTTAGACAAACCATCACTTATAAAGGTAGAACCTCTTATTGGTAAAATTGGATGGGCGACAGAATCCCACAAACTATGTCACGAAGCAGATCCCCTATTAGTAACATCGTGGTGACTTGGTTTCCTGGAATAGTTTGGAAGAATCAGTAGACGTCTAATGTACCAAAAAGAGGTTCTCCCCATATTTCAATTGCTCTAAAATGTACTCTATCTCACGCACATGATATGAAAAATGTACTCTCTTTCACACATAGGAAATGACCTAACATTGTGGACCGTGACTTGTGATCCGTGACTGACCTGTTTGTCTCCTCCAGGTGGTGATGGGGTCAGGGAAGCCTCGTGCCAGACAGGGGAGTGCCAGACTACCACCCAAGGCCACACTGGCACTACTCGGCTCCACCACCCACGTCGGCGGCACTGCAGGCACAAACACAAACACGTTCACCACAAACACAAACACACAAACACGTTCACCACAAACACAAATACGTTCACCACAAACACAAACACACAAACACGTTCACCATAAACAAAAACATGTTCACCACAAACAAAAACACGTTCACCTCAAACACAAACATGTTCACCACAAACACAAACACGTTCACCATAAACACAAACACTTATACCATAAACACAAACACAAACACGTTCTCAGCACAAACACTATCATCTTCACCACATATACACAGTCAACACAAACAACTCATTCACCAACAACTCGGGGAAACTTAGTAGCCTATAGATCCAAACAGCCTCGTAAGGACCAATAGCTCTGTCACTGTTTATTTTCATTTGTATGCATCCTCCTTTTCTTCCTTTTTTTCCTTCTCTTCTTCTTCGTCCTCTCCCCCCTGTTCATCCCCTTCCTTGTTTTCTGTTATCATAAATCCATTAATACATTTTATCTTCCACTTTCCTCCTGTTCATTCATTTCCCTCTATCTCCTCTACCATAAAATTTTGCCCCAATCACTCTTCCAGTTCAAAATTCGTCACTATGTACACTCACTCCCAAAAGTCGGACGGGGCACAATTCTCAACCCCAAGCAACCCCTAATCAAGGAATATGAAACAATTAATACGTACACTCGTGATACGTAATTTCTGACCAGAGACGAACGACAGGCACCACACACACACACACACACATACCCTGCATTCGAACTCAGCCTCTATAGGTGTACTGGGTGGGGAAATGAGCAATACCAGGCGATTCGAATCTTTCTGCTCCTTACACTCTGGTCAGATTTTATGTATCACGAGTGTACAGTCGGTCGTGGACATCAGTTTCAATGCACATATGAATAACTCAAAAAAATTGCTGACTATCATATTTTCACGTTATTATGAATATGATGTTATTGTTTTGAATAGTGAGTAGCTGCTTGTAGTAAATTAGAAGATGCTGCTTAAAGAACAGTGGGAAGCTATTAAACCTTTACATGCATGGGTCACCCCTATGTGGATTATTATTATTGTATACGACTGTACAGTACATATGCCTATTTCTGCCAATGAATGTTTCGAACTAACAGATTCAAAACAACAGGAGTTCCTGAGCTGCATCTTTAGGTATGGGTTGACGACTGTATGAACCAGTGTGGACTGTAGTACTGTACTTTCGGAGTCTACTATACCTCTAACAGTAAGACGTGCTGTTGTGGCGGTAGTGGCAGCGGCGTTGGAGGCGGTGCAGGTATAGTTGCCGGAGTGTGTGGCCGCTGCTTGTTCTATCACCAGGATGGAAGTGAAGGCGTCCAGCTGTGATGTGCGCACCCCGAGACGAGCATCCAGGGGTCTACCGTCTTTGGTCCAGGTGTACTTGACGGGCTGGTCCCCCTCTTGAACCAAACACGTGGCTCTGATCTGCATGCCAGCCCTCGTGCCTCCAGGGAAGTGTAGTGGGGCCATACGAGGAGGCACTGTAACCAAGTAAGTAAGCCATTCATATGTATACTGTATTATTTATTGTGTTGTATCGTTTATAGTTTTGTTGTAGTATCGAGGTCAATTTTATTAATCTTGGGGAAATGTAGTGGAGCAAAAACGAGGAGGCACTGTAAATAGACAAGTATATTATAGGTTATTCTTCTCTATACTGTATAATTATTGGTGTTGGTTTATTATCTATGGTATTGTTGTATTATTCATGGTGTTGTTGTATGATATGTGGTGCTGTTGTATTTTAGGGGTAATGTATTATTTTCTGGTGTTGTGTAGTGGGGTAATTTGGCACCGTAATCAAGTAAGACATTCATCTGTACGTTGTATGATTTATGGTGTTGTTGTATTTAAGTTTGTCAAGTAGGACATTCATTTGCATACTGTATAATCTATTGTGTTGTTGTATTTAAAGTTGTCAAGTGGGACATTCATTTGTATACTGTATGATTTATTGTGTTGTATTTAAAGTTGTCAAGTGGGACGTTCATATCATTTATTGTGTTGTTATATTAAAGGGGTCGTCTATTCTGGAGTTGCTATCGATTCCACCAGACTCTATTTATTATGCCAGGATACAGGAATATGCGACAAGGGGGCATCTGTTTTGTAGCATTAGGTTGGAGGCCACACGAGTAAACGAAAGAGGAATCAGTTTTGTCGTAATGTTAAGAGGGCTACGTAGACTCCAATTCGACCCACTCATAAACAAAGCAAAACAAAGCAAAGCAAAACTCGACCCCATTGATGTCGTGTACAGAACATTAGTGAAAAATCTCTGGTGACCAAAAAACCACTCAACCTCGGTGTGTGTAGTTGTGTTCTTGGGTTTTGTATGTTGTTTGTTGTATGTAGAGAATTATGAGAAGGAAGGAAGGTCAGAGTATTGTTTTGTTGTCTCTCAGTGTACAGTAAAGACCGATATTCCTGCAACACTTTTGAATGAGACGGACTAGAAATATGGTGTGATACTACTATAGCCTTCATTCATTCATTCCTACTTGCCTTTTTTCTTCATTCATTCACTCATTCATGCATCCCATCTTACTTTCCTTTCTACTTTCCTAACTTCTTTCACTCCTCCCTTCCCTTTTTTCTCTCTTCCTACCTTTCTACATTGCTACCTTCCTCCCTTTTTACCTTTCTCCTTTCCTAACTTCCTACCTTTCTCCTCTCTCCATCTTACCCTCCTCCCTTTTCCTCCTACCTTCCTTCATCCCTTCCTACCATCCTCCCTTCATTCCTTCCTCACTTCCTCCCTTCACCTTTTTCTCCCTCACTCCTTGCTTAACTTTTACATATTTCTCTTTTCCTACCTTCATTCCATCCTCCCTTTCTGTCCTACCTTCATCCATTGGTATCTTCTTCCCTACCTACCTCCCTTCCAACCTCCCTCTCCCTCTAATACACTGGCTTTACTGTACAGAAGGTGGCCTACAAGTTGATATAATTTTTTCCCTTGTAACTTCACCATTTACAGTTTACATATTTATACTGTACACAGACACACACACTCACACTTACACACACACACACACACACACACACACACACACACACACACACACACACACACACACACACTCACACACACATACACTCACTCACACACACAATCACACACACACACACACACACACACACACACAATCACACTTACATTCACACACTCACACACAATCACACTTACATTCACACACTCACACACACAAACACATACACACACACACACACACACACACACACACACACACACACACACACACACACACACACACAGTTTTCAGGGAAGGGACAAAGAGCAGCGAGTGAGGCGGACATGAAGGGTATTAAGGAAAGGATTATATTCCAAGTTGCCCTGAGTATCTCGCTTTAAGGGTTTACTGTATATACACGAGGGAGGGGGAATGGTGGTGATGGTGAGGGGGGGGGGGAGGGGGAAGGGGACTGGTGGTGGTGGTGGTGGTGGTGGTGAGGGAGGGGGAATGGTTGTGGTGGTGGTGGTAGTGAGGGAGGGGGACTGATGGTGGTGGTGGGGAGGGGGAGGGGAGTGGTAGTGGTGGTGAGGGAGGGGGAGGGGGAGGGTGAATAGTGGTGAGGGTGGTGGTGAGGGGGAGGGGGAGGGGAACTGATTGTGGTGATGGTAGTGGTGGTGGTGATAGTGAGGGAGAGGGGGAATGGTGGTGATGGTAGTGGTGGTGGTGATAGTGAGGGAGGGGGAATGGTGGTGGTAGTGGTGGTGGTGAGAGGGAGTGGTGGTGGTGGTGGTGTTGGTGTTTATACTTAGATGTGATGGATGGGTGGGTAGATGGTTAATGGATGGATAGACAAACCAATGATCAGGGAGACAGACAGACAGACAGCCAGACAGCTAATTATATTGACAGTCAGCCAGTCAGTCACCCACCCAGATAGATAGATAAATAAATAGATTGATAGATAGATAAACAAATTTTCAGATTGATAGATAGATAGGCAGATAGATAAATAGGCAGATAGATAGATAAATAGGTAGATAAGCAGATAGATAAATTGGCAGATAGATAAATAGACAGATAGATAAATAGGCAGATAGATAGATAGATAAATTGGCAGATAGATAGGCAGATAGATAGATAGGCAGATAGACAGATAGATAAATAGACAGATAGACAGATAGATAGATAGACAAATATGCTGATAGAAAGATAGATAGATAGGCAGATAGATAGATAGATCAATAGGCAGGCAGATAAAGTGAATGACAACAACAATATCAGAATCATACCCTCTCATATAGTATCATTCACGGTCTCAGACACACACACACACACTCACCTACTCCCAGTCTCTCTTAATTAAGGACTACTGTTGATTCCTCCACATCATGCCACGAAACAGACGAGTAAGAGATTTGTAGATTTGTTTCGTGATATTGTTAGGAGGAATCAGTAGCCTCCCCTCCCCCTCCTCCCTCCCCAAATTACCTACAAGAAGCAGACGACCCCCTCACGTCTTTTTCAGTCCCTATGGTTTTTCCTTGCTGGTATAGAACTTTGTCTGGAGTTAGTAGTGATGCAAGTTAAAAGACGACATGACACTGATCGAAAAAATGGGACTTGGTGAGATACCTTTGTGACACGTATATTTTTTTTCCCTTATTTTTATATTATTATTATTATTATTATTATTATTTTTATTTATTTTTTTTGCTTTACACTGTTGCCAAAACCGATATGCCACGAGTTTAAAGTGTCTTGCCTGGGGTGGGGAGGTGGGTCTTTGCTATCTATGGGTAACTGTACCATACTCTGGGATGCTGAAATCGTGTCTAGTTACTACTGTACTCATGATACAAAAAAAAAAAAAAAAAAAAAAAAAAAATGAAAACAAGAAAAGAAACCTCGATGGTCCTTAAGGGGAGATTCTCTTTGTGGTAAACTGGAATAACACTGACTGATTCACTAAGTGTTAATTTCCCAGCATGTTTGACTAGACAAGAACATCCATCCTATGTAGCTTCCTTCCCTCTTTCCCTCCCTCACACACACACACACAGTCAGTCAGTCAGTCAGTCTAAGCTTCTCAAAGTTTCGGAAGCAATCTGATGTAGGCCTAATGCTTCCCTTTTGAACAGAAGAATAATGATTGTACAGTTGCGGCACATAATCCTTGACCAGACCTCCCATTACACCCTGATCAAGGACTATGTGTCGCGACTGTACATGCTTCCATTATGACTTTCCAATACAACAAAAATAACAAACTCAGGAACGAGATGGATTTGCACAATGTTATATTTGGAGACTATTTAATTATTTATTGTGAATTTTCGTTTTTATTCTTATTTTCTTTTTGTACTTCCGATTTTGAACAGAAAAAATTATATGTACCTGTACTTGCATAATGACTCACCAATACAACATAAAATTCTATAATCAAAATGAAGGAACAAAATTACACTTGAATTCTCTATCGTTATTGCAAATTTATATATATATTTTTTCACGCCAGACAGATTGACAGACAGACAGATTGACAGACAGACAGACAGATTGACAGACAAACAGACAGATTGACAGACAGACAGACAGATTGACAGACAGACAGATTGACAGACAGACAGATTGACAGACAGACATACATACAGACATACAAACAAACACGCGTCGTCTGCTGCGTATAAAGTCTCTCTCGTTGTTGTTGTTGTCGTTTGTTTGTTTTGCAACTCTGTTTGTTGATGACATTCGTTGCAGACGGATGCAAATCACGCCCACTCTCCCCAAAGCTCGAATCACGTCGTTGCAAAGTTACTAATGTCGGGGTAATTGGTATGCGAGGAGGCGAGAAAAAATATTTAAATTATCGTAACTAAACTGTGTGTGTTGGTAACCTCTCTAGTTTAGTTAGGTCTTATTTTTATATTTATTTATTTATTTATTTATTTAACCTCTCTAGTTTGTTACGTCTTCTTTTTATATTTATTTATTTATTTATCCTCTCTAGTTTGTTACGTCTTCTTTTTATATTTATTTATTTAACCTCTAGTTTATTAGGTTTTCTTATTTATATTTATTTATTTATTTATTTAACCTCTCTAGCTTGTTAGGTCTTTTTTTTTTATTTTTTTATTTATTTATTTATTTAACCTTTCTAGTTTGTTGGGTCTTTTTTTTATTTGTTTATTTATTTATTTAACCTCTTTTTTATTTATTTATCTATTTATTTATTTACGTATTCTTTTTTATCTGTTTTTAAAGCAAGGGTATTTTCATATGGTCGAATGAATGAAAGAGGTGAGTAGGTAAGGTGTTATGATGAAGATAGTGATGTAAAGTGTAAATAGATTATGTTTTGTTTATGTTAGGTTGATTTTGTGGCGCCTCATCATCATCACTATCATCATCATCACTATCATAACTATCACCATCATCATCATCATCATTATCATCATCATCCCTATCATATCTATCACCATCATTATCATCATTATTATCACCATCATCATCATCTTCACTATTATCATCACTATCATATCTATCACCATCATTATCATCATTATTATCATCACCACCATCATCATCATCACTATTATCATCACTCTCATATCTTCACTATTATCATCATCATCTTCACTATTATCATCATCATCTTCACTATTATCATCTTCATCATCACTATCATCATCATTATCAAGCTTGGTCCAGGGTCATCAAAAAGATCCCATCTAATTAAGTCAGGCTTAATACGAGACGTAATTGTCTATAAGCCTAAATTAACCCTAATTGGACCTAACCATGCTAATTAGTATATTGCTTAATCCCCACATACCGACTGACTGACTGACTGACTGACTGAGTGGATGGATGGGCTGCAAGTTATAATGTACAGTACAGTGCATGATGTGTCTACGTGTGTGGAGAGAGAGGAGAGGAGCAGTCAGTCATGTATAGAGCCTCACACTAACACTTCTTTCCTTCATCTTCAGTCCTTTATTTATGTGGGAGTGTGTGGGGAGGGAGGAGCAGTCAGGTATGTACAGAGCCTCACACTAACACTTCTTTCCTTCATCTTCAGTCCTTATTTATGTGGGTACGTGTGAAGAGGGAGGAGCAGTTATGGACAGAGTGTCACACTATCACTTCTTCCCTTCATCTTCAGTCCTTATTTTGTGTGAGTACGTTTGTGGGGAGGGATGGAGCAGTTATGTAGAGTCTCTCACTAACACCTCTTTCCTTCATCTTCAGTCCTTTATTTATGTGGGAGTGTGTTGTTGAGGGATGGAGCAGTTATTCCCCAAAACTATGCCAGAAAACAGACCACCTCACTTTGTACTAGTATGGAATCTGTTTTGTTACAGTGTTCAGACTGCTATATTCAATCAACCAAACGACCCCTTCAACACTGGCATTATGGAGTTTGATAGAAAAGGGAGGTGAGACTCAGTAGCTTGACGATTACACTCTGCTCTCCTTGTCATTTCCATCCCTACCATTGACAGAAAAGAGGGTCGAGACTCAGTAGTTTGACAGAAAAGAAGGTCGAGACTCAGTAGTTTGACAGAAAAGGGGGTCGAGACTCAGTAGTTTGACAGAAAAGAGGGTCGAGGCTCAGTAGTTTGACAGAAAAGAGGGTTGAGACTCAGTAGTTTGACAGAAAAGAGGATCGAGACTCAGTAGTTTGACAGAAAAGGGGGTCGAGACTCAGTAGTTTGACAGAAAAGAGGGTCGAAATTTAGTAGTTTGACAGAAAAGGGGGGTGAGACTCAGTAGTTTGACAGAAAAGAGGGTCGAGACTCAGCACTTGACGATTACTGTATGCTCTCCTTGTCATTTCCATCCCTACCATTGTATTGGGGGCACCATAATACATTCCAGTGTTTTGAACTTAGGGAAAATGCATGGAATAATATACAGTACCTACCTATTCCCTGATTAAATTTCATGGCTTTATCAGCAAATGTAAGTAATGCAATCCAAGACTCATTATGCTAGAAATGTGCACACCAAGGTACAGTATTTATTTATCTGTAACATAATTATATACACTGGAATGTAATCAAATCTTGTATCTAAGGTCATAATACTAAAAAGAAAATAGGTGTATTATTACCACAATAAAAAAAAAAAAAAAAAAAAAAAAATCTGATCTGACTGAAACTTTAATACAGCCCTGAATCCAAAAAAGACGATTAGATACACACACACACACACACACACACACACACACACACACACACAAACACCCAAACAATACCCAAGTCCCCCTTTACTTTAATTACTGTACGATGAGAGAGAGAGAGAGAGAGAGAGAGAGAGAGAGAGAGAGAGAGAGAGAGAGAGAGAGGAGGGGGCTGGGGGACTAATGACTGGTACTTAATGGGTGATTACTGTGGAATATTCACCCTTTTTAACTAAGCGAAAATGCATCGACTCCCTGGATGACTGAAGTGGATTCCATTATTTCCCTCAATCAGGAGACAATGTATCGACTCCCTCGTTTAATTAATTTCATATAGCTTTTACGGTTTCTTGGTTTTTACGGCAAACACATCGTGGACCAAGACAAATGAAACCAACTATTTTTTTTTATAGGTGATTAACTGTAATATATAAATGTTGGAATCCGCTCAAGGCATGGTATATAGATCTGGGATCGTATTCACAAAAGCAAATTTCATTCTTAAGTTAAAATTTTATTCGTATGCATTCATTCATGACGAGGACGATTTTTTATAGTCAAATTCTAGGATGTTTTGTGAATACCGACCTTGATGTCAGCTGGAAAGAAATCATTGCATTCCCTCAGACAAGAAAAAAAAAAAAAAAAGTTGATAAATAATTCTTAGTCGAAAGTCTCTAGTTATTTGAATGTATTACAGGCAAAAATAATTGGTACACACTGTTGTTTTCGAGGATTTACAATATATAGAAAATGTAAGACAATATAACTGACAATACAACATTATTATTAAGTTTGTTGTTTTGCTAATCACCGAGTCACTTGATAGATCATTCATTGCAATGCTTCCACAACAATGCCCTCTCTTTCCATATAATTATATAGCCTGTGTAAGAATTCCTATGGCCAACTGTACTTTGTGTTGTATTGCATTACATTCACAGAAATATCAAGAAAATAAACGAGGGAGCCGGTAGAGTAGATAATAATATATGTATAAGTATAGAAACAAAATAGAGTACTGAATTGATTGTGTTAGAGTGCATTACATTCACCGAAATATCAAGAAAATAAACGAGGAAGCCGGTAGAGTAGACAATAATAAATGAATAAATATATAAACAAAACAGAGTACTGAATTGATCATGCTCGTGACACTGACCTAGAACTGTGTGTGTGTGCGTGTGTGTGTGTGTGTGTGTGTGTATATGGTTGTAGTCATTGTATTCTCATGAGTCCCGCCTACCCTTGTGTATTGTTGTCTGCCTGTTGACTAACGCTACGACGCAAAGAAAACAAAAAACAAAAACAAAACAAAACTGACCTAGAACTCTGAGCTGTAGGGTTTGTGAGTCGGAGCGTCCCCCCCTGGATGAGGCGGTGCAGGCGTAGGTACCATCGTCCACCCCTTGTGTCACCTGCTCCACCACCAGTGTCCCGTTGGTCAGTACCCTCTGGCGGTGACTCCTGGGAAGCTGGGACCCGTCTGTGGATAAAATAAATATATAGATAAATAAATAAGAAAGTAAATAAATAAGGGGGAAGGGGAATTAGGTGCATGTGGTGTATGTGTGTTGTGTTTTGATGATGGGGATGGTGGTCAGGTGTGTGTGTTTTGTGTGTCATGTGTGTTGTGTTTTTTGTTTATGTGTTGGGGAAGAAGGGGAGTAGTTAGGTGTGGTGTATTTTGATGTTGAGGAAGAGGGTAAGGTGTAGTGTGTGTTGTGTTGATGTTGGGGAAGGAGAGGAGTAGTTAGGTGTGGTGTGTTTTGATGTTGAGGAAGAGGATCAGGTGTAGTGTGTGTTGTGTTTTGTTGCTGGGAAAGAAGGGATGTAGTCAGGTGTGGTATGTTGTGATGTTGGGGAAAGGGGCTCAGATGTGTTGTGTGTTGTGTTTTAGGCAAGTGTGAGATGTGTTGTTTTTTGTTGCTGGGGAAGAAGGAGAGTCACGTGTGGTGTGTCACGTTGTCTGATATTGGGAGGTGTACAGTTTAGAGAATTTGTACAGTACAAGTGCAAGAGACAGAAACAGACTGAGACAAAGACTGAAAGACAGACAGAAGAAGACAAAGACTGAAACAGGTGCATTAATAAAAGGGACACACACACACACACACATAGTCAAAATTTTAATACCATTAGTTTCCATCACCTAACAATATCAAACTTAACCAATCCAAACCTATTGTAATCTAACCTAACCACACCAAACCAATCCTAACCTAAACTAACCTAACGTAACACAACTTAACCTAACCTAAAAACCAAACCAGACCAAACAGAAAAAAAAAAGTCCAGCCCAGCCATTAACCTAACCCAACCCAACACAAAACAAATCTAACCTAACTCAACCCAACTCAACCCAAAACAAATCTAACCTAGCTCACCCCAGCTCAACCGAAAAACAAACCTAACCTAACTTAACCCAGCTCAACCCAATGTAACTCAACCTAAAAACAAACCTAACCTAACTCAACCCAACTCAACCCAAAACAAACCTAACCTAGCTCAACCCAACTCAACCGAAAAACAAACCTAACCTAACTCAACCCAGCCCGACCAAACGTGACCTAACCTACCTCAACCCAGCCCGACCAAACGTGACCTAACCTAACTCAACCAAACCCAAAATAAACCTTTCCTAACTTAACCCAGCCTAACCTAACCTAACCTAACCTAACTCAACCCAGCCCGACCTAACCTAACCTAACCTAACCTATCCTAACTCAACCCAGCCCAACCGAACGTGACCTAACCTTTGCTCCAGGTGATGATGTGTATGGGGTGACCAGCGGCAGGACAGGTCACAGCGAAGGTCTTGCCCGCCACCGCTGCCACTTGACCCATTGGCCTGACCTGGGGCGGACCGTACACGTTGAGTCGTGCCGCGTGCCTTGCCGTGCCCGCGTGGTTCTCGGCCGTGCAGGTGTACGTGCCGCCGTCTGCCACTTGTACGGCGCTGATGTTTACGTGGCTAATGACGTCACCCTGAGCTGACACATACTGACCCTTCACTAGTCTGAGGGAGGGAGGGAAAGGGAGAGGGAAGGGGGATAGGGGGGAATATGGAGGGAAGGATGGAGGGAGAGAGGGAAGGAGAGAATCATATCAGGGAGGGTGAAGGAGGGAGGGAGGGAGGAATAGGGAGGAAAGGATGGAGAGAGGGAAGGAGAGAATCATATCAGGGAGGGTGAAGGAGGGATAGGGAGAGGGAGGGGGAATAGGGAGGGAAGGATGGAGGGAAGGAGAGAATCATATCAGGGAGGGTGAAGGAGGGATAGGGAGAGGGAGGGGGAATAGGGAGAGAGGGAGAGAGGGAAGGAGAGAATCATTATCATTACCAGGGAGAGGAAAGGATAGATAGGGATGAATGGATGAAAGGAATAGGAAGGGAGGAGAGGGAGGAAAGGAAAAGGAAAGGGAGGGATGAAAGAAAGCAATAGGAAGAGATGGGAGAGAAGGGAAGGGAGGGAGAGGGAGAGAGAAAGATAGGGAGGGAGGGAGGGAAGAATAGAATCATCATCATCATTATCATCACTACTATCATCACCAACAACAACAACAACACCAACCAGAAGAAGCATCAATAACATAATTCCTCCCTTTGTAGTTGACACCTTATATATCTCACTTTTCTTCCTCACCAGGACAATACCAGCGAGTATAGTACAGTAAAAAGTAAGGTGTAGTGAGTATATCATTCTTGTAACCTGGGAGTACTCGTCTGTCTTGTTGTGTGTGTGTGTGTGTGTGTCTGTCTTTGTGTGTGTGTGTGTGTGTGTGTGTTATGAGAGTTATAGCAGCGTAAATAACATAGCAGCGATGAGGTTATAATGCTATGGTTGTAGAGGTCAGCATTGCCCTCTAAACCGGTATTTCTATGCTTCAAAATAGCATGTTTAGTGGAGGTGTAGCATCATAATACCCATAATGTTAAAATGACGTTAACGTAAAGACCTGTGTATCAGTATTAAGTCTATACAAGAAGAGGTTATGTCACCATTTACATTCAACAGGAAGTTTATGCTAGGAAGAATGACGTAAGGTTTTATTGAAGGGGAGAGTATATTATATGTTATTGGTTCCTCAGAGTGCCTTGATTCTTCCAGAGTATTGGGCCAGGAAACAGGACCAGATTTACAAAATAATAGTGGCCTGTTGCTTGAAATAGTTTGGAGGATTCGGTTGATCCAGTTTTACCAATACTGTACTATCCTCTTAAGGTGGTAATTCTTTTTTGGTACATTGGAGTGCCTCGATTCCTCCAAAGTGTGCTAGGAAACAGGACCAGAGGGGCAAAAATAATGGTGTTCTGTTGCTTGGAATAGTTTGGAGGATTCGGTTGATCCAGTTTTACCAACATTGTACTACCCTCTTAATTAAGATAGAAGTAGTGATAGTTTACCACTGGAAGTCGTTCCCTTAGAGAGGAAAAAATCTTTAGCCTAGACATGGCGCTATATGACCTTGCTGTTGCAGCGCCTAATATCAATCAATCAATCAATCAATCAATTAATTTAGCCTAGACAGTATCCATATATAACATCTATACACATAAGCTACTCAAAGGAGGAAAGGCTTAAATAAGTAGAATAGAAGGGGAGTTTAATACGACGAAACAAGCTTAAAAGTTATTAATATTTATGACCTTTTACAGCAGTGTCAGTCCGTAGAGGTTATACAGACTTGAAGTATAAGGGGGATAAAAGTATTGGATACATTGTTGGTGTTGTTATGTTGATGTTGATATTATTGTTGTTGTTGTTGTGGTAATGGTGATTGAACTCTTATTAATAATGATATTGGTAGGTTGAGAGTGTGGTAGTTGTTCATGGAGTTGATGTTGTTGTTGTTGATGTCAATGGTATGGTGTTGGTGGTGGTGGTGATGATGACTATGGTGATGCCTTATACTATATAACTCATTACAGTGGTGTACAGTCACGAGCACTAATAAGTATACAGTTTTGGTTGAAGCTTTGATCAGTCCAATTCACCAATGAAGTAATTCCAATGGAGATCTTATTGTGTATTTATTTACTGTCTCTGGGTATTCGAAGCACACCTGGATACTTATTAGTGCTCGTGACTGTACACCACTGTAATGGGTTGTAGTATAAGGCATCACCATAGTCATCATCATCACCAACAACAACACCACATTGCCACCAACAACAACAACAACAACTCCATGAACAACTACCACACTCTCAACCTACCAATATCATTATTAATAAGAGTGCAATCACCATTACCTCAACAACAATAATAATATCAACATCAACAAAACAACACTAACAATATATCCAATACTTTTATCACCACCACCACCACCACCACCACAACAACAACAACAACAACAACAACAATAATTCAGCCACCACCGTCACTGTCACCACTACCACCACCACAACAACAACAAAAACAACAACACACACACTACCACAACAACCACCACCACCACCACCAATACCACTACGACCACCACCAACAACAACAACACACACATACACATACAGAGAGAGAGAGAGAGAGAGAGAGAGAGAGAGAGAGAGAGAGAGAGAGAGAGAGAGAGAGAGAGAGAGAGAGAGAGAGAGAACGTTGGCCGGGATCTATAACTTTAAGTCCTCTCAGAATCTATTTACATGAGAAGGCTCCATCAAATTTGTGCCTCCCTCACTTCAGGCAGCGACAAATCCTTAGCATTAAATTGAAACCTTCGATAGTGAAACAGAAAATGGACTTATGCCGAGATCAGAGAGGATTGAATATGATGCAATCCGGCTTGGGAACTCGGGGCGGATTTCCACTGGCACGAACCCAACCCAACCCAACCCATCCCAGGCAGGCAAGCAGGCAGGTGGGTTGGTTATTTTATTTTACACAGTCACTCACACACATTGCCATCTCACTGGTTGTATATATAAAAAAATAAAATAAATAAAATAAACGAGACGAACTAGAGTCACGAAAATACTCACTCAATCCTTGTGTAGATTATGAAATTAACAAATAAAAATGTCCTGATCCTAACCTAAGCTCAGTCTGGATTTAACCTTAGCAACAATAACTAACTAACTTTCCTGGGACGTAACCTTATCTACTAAACCTTCTGTCCGTGGCATTCTCTCACTGTGAAAAATATACTGCCATGCTCATTGGTCTGTGTGGAAATCCAGCTAACAACAACAACAACAACGACGCAACAACAACGACGATAACAACAACAACAACAACAACAACAATGCCACCTTCACCAATCTTGTGGAGGGAGACCTGATGGAGTTGCTGCTCTTGTTACACTCTTGCCACTCCATAATAAAAAAAAGTAATAAAATAAATAATAAAATCTCGATATTTCTAAAGCCGAAATAATCCTGAATATGTGTGAAGGTGGAGCAAAGGCGCTATACTGCTATACTGTAAGTAGCGGAAACTTTATATATTTACTTTTGCCACCGAAAAATGTATAGATATGTCGACGAAACAAAATAACAAATGTGTTTTTTATGTAAGGATTGCAAACGTACTGTATTATATGTAGGGAGAGCCAATGTATATATCTATGCATGTGTAACAAATGCATCCAAATTTTGTATCCAGGTCTTGTTGAAGTTTCGAATCATTTGACATACTAGTGAACCAAGTACAACGCTTTATCCTGTTTGATATTTGCTTGAGTTCGCTTCATACTCGATCAGGCTATTCGAAGCAAGCCTGGATACATATTTTGGATTGCAAGTGTACAAAACGTAACGACAGAACAAGCCTTTTATTTACTGGAAGAACAAACAGAGTTAAACATATCTCGTCTCGTCACTACCAAACAAAACCTTAAGGGGAGATTCTCATGTTTGTGAATTGGAAGGTCTGTGATTCCTCCAAACTATGCCAGGACACAGACAACCCAGATAGGGAACTTTAATGTTGGATCTGTTTCGTGGCATAGTTTGGAGGAATCAGTAACCAACCAATTTACTCTCATAAAAATCTCCCCTTATTTATTTCCTTACTTAGTCACTGTCTGTCAACTTTCCTGCACAGTCACACATCCTAGGAAATAATTATAGGTATGTGTAAGACTGTCAGGGTTGAGGTACAGCCACAATCAAATATTCACCGACTCTTTCCTTCCATCGTAGTAAATATCTTGGTAATAAAGAACAACACGTGTATGATGATTTTGCAGCACCACATAATAATAATAATTGAGGGGGTTGAGTTGACGTAAAGTGTTGTTGTATGATTATATTTTGATATGATACTGATTTATTTGCACGATGGAAGGAAAGTGTCGGTGGATATTTGATTGTGGCTGTACTAAGATTGTGGTTGTTGTTTATATTATCTAAAAAAAAAAGGACCACATTATCAAATATCAATACTGCCAAGACACATTTCACGCCTGAATATTAATTAAAGGGGGGAAGTTTTGTGTTGGTAAATCTGGATCAACTGTATCCTTCAAAAAAAAAAAAAAAAAAAAATAAATAAATAAATAAATAAATAAATAAATAAATAAATAAAAAACTATTCCAAGCAACAGAACACCATTATATTTGTTCATCTGCAGGTCCCGTTTCCTGGCATACTTTGGAGGAACCGAGGAGCTCCAGTGTAACAAAAGCGAATTATACCCTGAAAGACGAACGATGGAAAGAACAACACAGGCGTGGGAGAAAATGGTGTGAGTTAATGAGAGATGAAGTAAGTTAGACCTTGTGTGGTATATACACGTCTTTATTGTATGCAGGGAAATGTATGGGAAACCAATTTGCATCTCTGTCTGTCTAAATCGATCAAAAAATCAGTGTATCTATCTAATTTTTATCTATTTATCTATTTATTATCTATCTATCAATCTATTTTATATCTATCTATCAATCTATTTATTTCTCTATTCCTCTATCTATTTATCTATCTATTTATCTATTTATCTATCTATTTATCTCTATCTATCTATCTATCTATCTATACCTTTGTTCTGTCTGGAGAAACTGATATATGTTTAAAACTTTAATTGTTAGTTGGTAAGCATAAAATGTGGGTCTAGGACAGAAGGGATATTGTATGAAATTCTTCCCATCTTTTAACTTTTCATCTACTTAGAAACAGTGGTAATGTTTTTCATAGATTTCATTGGTTTAATTAAGGAAAGTCTCACGAGGTGTAAGTGCGTCTTTTTCAGGAAATATTACCAATACAAATATCATAAACAAGTCTGTCAGGATTTATAAGGTGTGCGTTGTATGTCAAGGAAAACCCCACATTTGGGAAGTTATCTGACCTCATCCTTACGTATTATTTTATTTGAGCAAGTGTTCCTATGTGTATGTGTATGTGTATAAAACCAATCGCGAGGATTCCCTTCGGCTCCGCTCAAGCGGATTTGGTCCCAGCTTTAGGTTCTGTTGTTTGTAGCACCAAACGATTCTTTCCAGACTCTGTAAACCCACCCATGACTAAAGGATTTTATATATATATATATATATGTGTGTGTGTGTGTGTGTGTGTGTGTGTGTGTGTATGTATAGGTACACCTGGGAGTGTGTATATAAGTTATTTTATTGATATAAGAGAGTGTACATATACTATACATACCTATGAGAGTGAGGGAGTGGGAATCCATCGAGTGTCCAGGTGATATGTGGTGTTGGTGTCCCTGTGGCTATACACTTGAGGGACACAGCTGGTCCAGGCTGCAACGTCTGCTCAATGAACCTGTACAACAGCTCAGGGGGCGCAGCTGGGGGGAGACAAGAACACAGAGAAACGAGTGAAACGGGGGACGGAGGCATGATAGAGGGGGTGGGGGTCGGTGGGTGGGGGGTGATGTGAAGATGTGAAGGCAAGAAGGAAGAGGATAGAGAGGAGGATTAAGGGAAGGAGAGTTTGGGACGTGGAGATGAGGAATGGAGAAATATTAGATTGAGAGAAAAAATGGGGAGAATAGAGTGGGGATGAGGGAAAGGGAAAAATGCAGAGTTGAAGAGAGATAGGGGAGTGGAGATGGGAAATGGAGGAATGGTAGAGAGAAGGAGGTAGAAGTAGTAGGAAGAGGAGTGAAGATAATGGTTGAGAAGAGTAGGATTATTATTATTATTATTATTATTATTATTATTATTATTATTATTATTATTATTATTATTATTATTATTATTATTATTATTATTATTATTATTATTAAATTTTATATACCTCCTTCCATCCTTACTTCCTTCCTATCCCCTCTACCTTCATACTTCCTTTCCTTTCATAATTCCTGATTTCTTTATTTTTTGTTTGTTTGGCTTCGTATTTTTTTCTCTTTAATTCTTCCTTAATTTTTTCTATCTTTCTCAATCATAATTTTTCCTCCCCCGTCTCCTTCATTCATTTATCTTCTCCTTCTCCTCTCTTCGCTTTTCCACCTTTATCTCCTCCTTCCTTCCCTTACATCAATCTGCTTGTAACTTATTCTGCATTTCCAATTTCCTTCTTCCTCTCTCCTTCTCCCTTCCTTCTCACTGCTTCCCCTTCGTTCTCTCTTCTTTTCCTCTCTTCCCTTTGTCCTCCCTTCCTGCGTTATCTCTCTAGGCGAATATTTTCCTTCCCTCTCCCCTCACTCTCTCTCTCTCTCTCTCTCCTCTCTCCTCTCTCTCTCCTCTCATCTCTTCTCTCTCTCTCTCTCTCTCTCTCTCTCTCTCTATGTGTCTTACTTCTTCTTCTGTCTCCTGACCTTCCCTTTCACTCCCTGGCTTTCCTCTCTCTCTCTCTCCCTCTCTCTCTCTCTCTCTCTCTCTCTCTCTCTCTCTCTCTCTCTCTCTCTCTCTCTTACTTCTTCTTCTGTCTCCTGACCTTCTCTTTCACTCCCTGGCTTTCCTCCTTTCTCTCTCTCTCTCTCTCTCTCTCTCTCTCTCTCTCTCTCTCTCTCTCTCTCTCCCATTAGTATCCCATTTCCTTCTTTCTCTCACTTTCCCTTGATCCTCCTCCCTCCCTTGCCCTCTTCTCTCTCTCTTTCTCTCTCTCTCTCTCTCTCTCTCTCTCTCTCTCCTCTCTCTCTCTCTCTCTCTCTCTCTCTCTCTCTCTCTCTCTCTCTCTCTCGTTCCTAAACCTTCTCTGGGGGTTCTTTTTCTCCCTCCCTTCCTTCCTTCCTTCCTTCGCTTCTCTTTATCCCACCATCCTTCCTTCCTTCACTACTCTTTATCTCCCCTCCCTCCCTTCCTTCCTTTCTTCCTTCCTTCGCTTCTCTTTATCCCACCATCCTTCCTTCCTTCGCTCCTCTTTATCCCCCCATCCATCCTTCCTTCCCTCGCCCCTCTTACTCGTTCACACACACACACACACACACACACTTACCTCCCTGGGCCACCACAACACGGGCGTGGTCATGGGCGTAGTGGCCGTCCTGGGTGGAGGCGGCACACTGGTACAAGCCGGAGTCTGTAGTGGCCAAGGGGGCAACACGTAGCACCTCCCTGGGTCTGATGGTGATGCGACCCTCGGCCCTCACCTCGCCCCCATCACGGTACCACTTGACCCCCTCCACCAGTGACCCCGTGATGTGACAACGCAACTCCAGCTGGGACCCCGGCTCAACCTCTACCTCACGGGGCCTCACCTGTGTGTGTAGAGAGAGAGAGAGAGAGAGAGAGAGAGAGAGAGAGAGAGAGAGAGAGAGAGAGAGAGAGAGAAACACAGTTATATATTTCATAAAATAATATACAACTATTATAGTACTACATTGTATATTTATCGTACCATAAATGGAGGATTTACCATAAACCATTACCTCATTAGTTATTCATGTCTTTAAACTAATAATTTCATTGATTTAATGCCATCATTGTCAATATCTGTTTAATCTTAATAATTACAGCTTAGAAAAATGTGTTTTACATTTTTAATGGAATAAAAAAAAAAAAATTTACAGCCAACATTAATTTTAGAATCTGTGAAGGGTCGATAGAGCTAAATAAATATATTTTTATGGTAGTCATTTAGATGATGACTGTTAATTAATGTCTAACCTTATAATACTTCACAAGCTCTAAATTTACTCGCCCATTGCATAAATTTTAACATTTTCTTTATTGTATATTTACAGTCAATGAAAACTCTAATAACATGACATTTCTAGTGACCCATATATATTTCAGACCTTTGGAATTACATTACTAAAAGATCGCTTGACCAATGATATTTTCCTGCAGTGTAATCCATAGTAATGTTTGCATCATACGAGAATAAAGTCACTCATAAAACAGGACTCTTTTTAACTAACGCGATATCAAGTCTGGCAACATTGCACACGTGACGTTATAAGTGGGGTTGTGGGGTAGTGTTTGGGGGAAGGGGGGGGGGTATGAGGTTGGTCTGCTTCAAACACTACCTCAACTCCTGCTTCGTATCATCTACAGTTCATTCAAGGTGAGTCGATCAAACCAGACCAGCATCTCTCAAACGCCTCCACTCACATCAGCGGTGTTCAGTGTTACCAGAACCAGTATGTCACAAGATATACATTGATGTCTTGTCTAAACAGGTCTTATTATTATCATGAGTGAGTGGAATATGTAAACAATTATCATAGTGATTTATTAAGGACATAGTTATGACAGTGAGACATGATAGAATTAAGAAGTACAAGTATTGGATAACTGTGAGCTAGATATTAATTTCATAAGGTCATGGCAATACCTGCAGCAGACGAACCTAACTGATGACACTGCCATCTAGGTAAGAAATTGGACACTAACTCAACCCTCTGCGTATCTTGTCACTCCCGTAACATTTCCTTGTAAGAGGGTGATACACTTTTGGTACAGTACATTAGAGACCCTTAATTCCACCAAAATATGCCAGGAAACAGGACCAGATTAACAAACATAAAGCGTTTGGAGGAATGAGTTGCTCCAGATTTATTAATACTGTACTATCTTCGTAACTGAATCTTCCTTTCCTCTTAATTCCATCCTCTATGGCAGTGACTAATTTGACTCTAGTACCACCGCTGTTCGTCAGGTGGCATCATCAACGTTTTCTTTGCATACCAAATCCCTAATCAACACTCACCAATTATACATGATGCAATATTATGGACAGCTTTTACAAAAGATTATATATGCTTTACTGGTAGAGTTCCAAACAAATATTGCATTATCAAGTGGAGTGCTTAAATATTTATACTACAACAATCAACAATAACAACTATTTATACTTATGATGTTTCCCGTAAACACTCATATACTCACACACACACACACACAGTTGCAGCTGGGTAGGATAGGGAGTAGGTTGCATCTGTCTTCGCTTTGTATTATTATCTCATGGTGACGACTGTATACATTCTCTAGCCTAGCATAGTGATTGTACAGTACTCTAACCTATCCCACGACTGTGTTATGCTAAGATACTGATAGCCAGAGGGGGAAGGAAGTCTGTTTCTCAAAGTGTGTGTGTGTTGTGTGTACCCAACCACTCCTGCTGGGACTCCATCATGTATACTGCTTGTCTGTGTTTCCTTCTCGTGGATTATATCTTGTTGCTGTGTTCTCCGTCCTTGCCTGCTCGGTATCTTCCTCCTCTACTGTGACTGCTGCCGAGGTAAGTACAGTACTGTATATACAGGGTGTATCGCGACGTATATAATTAAATTACAATAGAGATATAAAATATAATTTTGAGTATATTGTGTTCCATAAAGTAAGCTGTGTGTGATATCAGTAAAGTACAATGAATACTGATAAAAATTATTTTAACTTGTGTTGTCAAATGGCGGTGAGCTTCGGAGGGAGTGGAAGCCTAATATGGTTTTCGGACCAAAGAGGCCTTATCTATTTCATCTTAATAAGTTTTATCATGATTGCAATATTTATGTGATGTTCTATAATGTACATTGAATCATATTTTCAATGCAGAGGGGTAATACCAGGCCTGTATAAGAAGAAAATCCGTGAAATGTAGGGAAATGCTAAGACTTGCAGATTTGCATTATGTCGGGAGTTTACCTAACCTTCAAAAGATATTAATCATATTTCGTCGAATATTATTTATACGGGCCTGGTATTATCCCTCTGCATTGAAAATATGATTCAATGTACGTTATAGAACATCACATAAATATTGTAATCATGATAAAACTTATTAAGATGAAATAAATAAGGCCTCTTTGGTCCGAAAACCATATTAGGCTTCCACTCCCTCCGAAGCTCACCGCCATTTAACAACACAAGTTAAAATAATTTTTATCAGTATTCATTGTACTTTACTGATATCACACACAGCATACTTTATAGAACAAAATATACTCAAAATTATATTTTATATCTCTGGTGTAATTTAATGATATACGTCGCGATACACCCTGTATATATGTGTGTGTATTTATTTTGTTTTTCTACTTCACGTGTATAGTATATACTGTGTTGGTAGTCATTAGTAGTATAGTAAGTATTTTTTAGCTATCCCGTCTATCCATATTTATTACGTTTTCATGCACAGGACGTCATTTAAGCATAATTATTTTGTATTATTACGCATATAGAATTTTCAGTCTTCTGGTGTTTGAAATGTGCTTAAAATGCATCGATAACAGGCAATGGTTGGGAGTACCTTGACGACAAGAACGAATAGCCACAGTCACACACATGAGTCGCCGTGTGTGAATTCAGTAAAGTGATAGTATACGTTAATTTTGATACATTAGGGTGCCTTGATTCCTCCAAAAACAGGAAACAGGACCATATGAACAAAAATAATGGTGTTTTGTTGCTAGGAATAGTTTGGAGGAATCAGTTGCTCCAGATTTACCAACACAGGACTTAACAATAATAGTCTTGTTGAAATAGAAGAAACCTCCTACTTCCCAGAGAGAGAGAGAGAGAGAGAGAGAGAGAGCACCATTGTAGGGACATACGGACAACTGACACATGGAGACAATTAAATAAAAATATTAAACAACATTCCAGCTGAAGTCTTTATTGAAAACGTTTCCGAGTTGTGATACATTGTCAACAGAGACTTCCCCTACAGTGATGTGTTTTTGTACTTATTAACGTCGTTCGTCTTTGATTTAATTAACTCATCAT